>JABUQX010128316.1:0-32500 GCA_015478945.1 Trachelipus rathkii
ATACTCGAATTATTAGAGGCAGCGAATGGTATGCCATACAAGAGAAAAGTTACCTCTTATTGAAAGTTACTAAGTCCCTGCAGGGATGCCTGTTTACTCATTAGGACAATGAGTACATCCGTTTACGGAGAGGGCGAGATGTCACAAGATAATTACCTCATCGAATACCGGAAAAAGCCTTTTAGACGATAGACCTATGCCACTCTTACCTGTCTAGGCGATAAGGGTATTATTACGCAGGAGAGGAAAGGAGAGGAGTTTTCGCTGCGCAGAGACATATATACCATCGTAGAAAACCTGAATTACGGGAATGAGCATTTATTCATCTACAGGTCACGAGCTGCGATGCGTAATCAAAGGCGGCATATCATATTGGCTCGCTCAGCGAAAGATAGGTATTGCCCCTTCGGTCCGAGCGTTTGAGGAGGATTCGAAAATTACACAAAATTCGCTAAAGGTCCAGCGAGTGCTGTTGATCTACTATTTCACCTGGAACGCATAGCTTCAGTGGTGACTTGGCGGACTATGATTCTAATTTCGATCCCAACTATACGGAATATCTCGCGCGAATGTTGGGTCCGAAGAAAGCTTTCTTTGACCCTGAGTTCCCGGCGGAAGGAAGAG
The DNA here is from genome assembly GCA_015478945.1 of Trachelipus rathkii. Taxonomy (NCBI): domain Eukaryota; kingdom Metazoa; phylum Arthropoda; class Malacostraca; order Isopoda; family Trachelipodidae; genus Trachelipus; species Trachelipus rathkii. The sequence continues at coordinate 625 of JABUQX010128316.1, forward strand.
GGAGTTTGTTCGGCTGCGCGATTCCCGTAAAGCTGGATTTCGGAAGGGGCGCCTTTCTCAGTCCGCACTCGACAATAGGACACGATCATATGGGACCATAGCCCACGGCAAGAGGTTTCCCCCCTCGGCTCCGAATAATAGAAGAAAATTAATATTTGAAAATTTTCGCTAGTCACAGGCGTGGCTGATTTGTATATCCGTGAGAACGCATAGTCAGGAGTGACTTGGAGCGGAATTTTACTATTACAGAATTCCCAACTTCGGAATCATCTCGCGCGACTGTTGCGGCGAGTATTAAGCCATCCTCTCTTTGACTCTAAAGTCTCCGGCGGGATGCGTGTTCCTGCACAGCATTCCGCGTTAACGTGAAGGGAAGAGAGTAAGAACTCCTCGAACCCGGAAGCCTTTGACAGAGACCTGCCCCTCTCACTGTCTTAGGCGAAAGGGTTTCGCAGGGAGGAAAGGAGAGGAGTTTTCGCTGCGCGAGATATCCCGTGAAAACCTGGATTCGGGAAGGCATTTCTCGGCCGCGCTCGACAAGGGCGATCATATGGGCCGCCCAGGGTAAGAGATATCCCTCCTCGGTCCAAAGTCCGACTTTGGGAAAATCTCGCGCGTTGTTGCCTGAGAAATCTCCTATTTCGACCCTGAGTCCCGGCGGGAAGGAAAGGAGGTTTCGCTGCGCGAGATTTCCCGTGAAGAGCTGGATTGGGGAGGGCATTTCATGGCCGCGCTCGACAAGGGCGATCATAGGGCCGCCCACGGTAAGAGATATTCCCCCTCGGTCTTGGTGTCGGATTCGAAATTGAAATTTCGCTCAGAGTCCAGAGTCTTGTTGATTCCCTGGGAAACGCCTAGCTCATGGGAACTTTGCGGAAATACGATTTTGAATTCGACTTCGGAATATCTCTGCGCGCGTTAACCCGAGAAAGCTCTCTTAACGACCACAGAGATACCGGCGGGAAGAAGAGGAGTTTCGCTGCGGCGAGATTATCCGTCAAAACCTGATTCGGAAAGGCATTCCTCGGCCCGCGCTCCGACACGGGCGATCATAGAGCCGCCCACGGCAAGAGGTTTGCCCCCACGGTCCGGGTTTGGGATTCGAAATTGAAAAATTTCGCAAAGTCCAGCGTGCTGTTGATTCCCTGAGATTTGCAATGCTCAGGGTGACTTAGCGGAAAATACGATTTCGAATCCGACTTTGGAAAATCTCCCGCGATGTTGCCCGAGAAAGCTCCTCTTTCGACCCTGAGTCCCGGCGGGAAGGAGAGGAGGTTTCGCTGCGCGAGATTTTCCCGTGAACAACCTGGATTTCCGGGAAGGCATTTCTCGGCCTTGCGCTCGACAAGGGCGAGTCATTAGGCCGGCCCACGGTTAAGAGATTCGCCTCTCGGTTCCTCAAAATCGACTTTGGAAAATCTCGCGCGTTGTTGCCTGAGAAAGATCCTCTTCCGACCCTGAGTCCCGGCGGGAAGGAGAGGAGGTTTCGCTGCGCGAGATTTTCCGTGAAAACCTGGATTCGGGAAGGTATTTCCCCGCCCCGCCCCGCAAAGGGGGTCCCCCCGGCGCCCGGGGGGGAAAGACCCCCCCCCCCAGACCAAAATCCGACTTTGGAATTCTCGCGCGTTGTTAGCCTGAGAAAATATCCTCTTTCCGACCTGGTCCCGGCGGCGGGAAGGAAAGGAGGTTTTCGCTGCGCGGGATTTCCCCGTGAAAGAGCCGGATTGGGAGGTGCATTCTTCGCCTCCGCAGCTCGAACAAGGCGATCATAGGCCGCCCACGGCAAGAAGCTTTTGCCCCACGGTCCGGGTTTGGATTCCGAAATTGAAAAATTCGCTAAGTCCAGCCGGCTTTGATTCCCTGGAGAAACGCATAAGCTCAGGGTGACTTAGCGGAAAATACGATTTCGAATCCGACTTTGGAAAATCTCCGGCGATGTTGCAAGAGAAATCTCCTCTTTCGACCCTGAGTCCCGGCGGGAAGGAAAGGAGGTTTCGCTGCGCGAGATTTTCCGTGAAAACCTGGATTCGGGAAGGCATTTCTCGGCCGCGCTCGACAGGGGCGATCATATGGCCGCCCAGGGTAAGAGATATCCCCCCTCAGTCCAAAATCCGACTTTGGAAAATCTCGCGCGTTGTTGCCTGAGAAATCTCCTCTTCCGACCCTGAGTCCCGGCGGGAAGGAAAGGAGGTTTCGCTGCGCGAGATTTTCCGTGAAGAGCCGGATTGGGGAGGGCATTTCTCGGCCGCGCTCGACAAGGGCGATCATAGAGCCGCCCACGGCAAGAGGTTTGCCCCCACGGTCCGGGTTTGGGAATCGAAATTGAAAAATTTCGCTAAGTCCGCGTGCTGTTGTATCCTGAGACTTTGCATAGCCAGGGTGACTTAGCGGAAAATACGATTTCGAATCCGACTTTGGAAAATCTGTCCGCGATGTTGGCAAGAAAGATCTCTCTTTCGACCTGAGTCCCGGCGGGAAGTGAAAGGAGGTTATCGGCTGCGCGAGATTTCGTGAAACCTGGATTCGGGAAAGGCATTTCTCGGCCGCGCTCGACAAGGGCGATCATATATGCCCGCCCCAGGTTAAGGATATCCCCCTCAGTCCAAAATCCGACTGTTGGAAAATCTTCGCGGCGTTGTTGCCATGAGAATCTCTCTTCCGACCCTGAGTCCCCGGCGGGGAAGGAAAGGAGGTTTCGCTGCGCGAGATTCCCGTGAAGAGCCGGATTGGGAAGGGCATTTCTCGGGCGCGCTCGACAAGGGCGATCATAGAGCCGCCCACGGCAAGAGGTTTGCCCCCACGGTCCGGGTTTGGGATTCGAAAATTGAAAAATTTCGCTAAGTCCAGCGTGCTGTTGATTCCCTGAGATTTGCATAGCTCAGGGTGACTTAGCGGAAAATACGATTTCGAATCCGACTTTGGAAAATCTCCCGCGATGTTGCAAGAGAAATCTCCTCTTTCGACCCTGAGTCCCGGGCGGGAAGGAAAGGAGGTTTCGCTGCGCGTGATTTTCCGTGAAAACCTGCGATTCGGGAAGGCATTTCGCCGCTGCTCGACAAGGGCGATCATCATGGCCGCCAGGGTAAGAGATATCTCCCCCGCTCAGTACAAAATCCGACTTTGAAAATCTACGCGCGTTTGCTGCCTGAGAATCTATCCCTCTTCCGACCCTGATCCCGGCGGGAAGGAAAGGAGGTTTCGCTGCGCGCGAGATTTCCCGTGAAGAGCCGGATTGGGGAGGGACCATTTCTTCGGCCGCGCTCGACAAGGGCGATCATAGAGCCGCCCACGGCAAGAAGTTTGCCCCCACGGTCCGGGTGCTACAGTTTGGGATTCGAATTCGAAAAATTTCGCTAAGTCCAGCGTGCAGTTGATTCCCTGAGAAACGCATAGCTCAGGGTGACTTAGCGGAAAATACGATTTCGAATCCGCTTTGGAAAAATCTATCTATACATCGAGCATTTGATTTTAGCAATGAGTAGGAATCTCCTCTTTCGATACCTACTGAAATGTATTCACTACTTAGCGGGAAGGATAGGAGGTTTCGAGCTGCGCATTAGAAGATATATTTCTATATCGAGTGAAACCTATTGAGTAAATTATTACCTACGGGAATGGATTTATACTCACGCACCTATGAGAGCGCTCGATCACATATAAGGTGCTGATCATGTATGAGCCGCCCTAAAACGGTATAATGAAGTATATAATTCTTTACACTATACATCAGGTTATACTAAAAATCCGATCATTATGGTAATACACTACATCTGACGCTACGTTTATGTTGCACTGAGAATAAGCTACTCACTATCCTTTCGAACTATACTGCTAGTCTCACTGCACGGGGTAAAGTGAAAGGAGGTTATCGCTGACGCGATAAATTTCCCGTATGAAAAAACCTGGATTTAGGAAAGGAGTTTAGTTCCATCTCACGTAGTATCCTATATATAGCTAGCTCGACAGGATGAGATGATACTCATAGAATCAATATATTGAGCTCAAGCCTACACGGTTAAGATATATATCCCTCACCCTCAGTTATATATATCATCTTCGAATCATTTTGTAGAAAATTCTAGACGTACGTTTGTTATATTATAGAGTACCAGTAAGCTATCACTATCTTGACACTCTAAGTCCCGGCGGGGGGTCACCTGGAAGGTAGATAGGGAGTTTATTCCGCTGGCGCGGATATTTCCCAGAGTGAAAAGCTAGGAATTTTAAGATGAGATAAGTATATTTCTCGGTCATATATATAAATATACGCGTCATATCACCCCTCTACAGTAATCAAAGTATGAGATCAGATCAATAATTAGGACCTGCCCACGGTATAAATAGAAGCATATCCCCCCTCATCCAAAATCCGACTTTGGAAAATACTTACGAGACGCGGTTTGATTTGAGCCTGTAAGAAAAATCTCCTCTTTACTAGTACTATACTGAAGTCACGTGAGCGTGAGTAGGAATAAAGGATAATTAATTATATCTGACTGCAGGCGATGATTTTCCTAGTGAATATACTGGTATTATTATGAGGTAAAGGGTTAATTATTCTGTAGCTCATAGAGACGCTATCCTAGAGACAAAGAGGTCGATAATCGAATAATGGCCGCCCACGGTATTGTAAATTTTAACTACTCCACTATACCCTCAGTTATCTACAAATAATATCCGACTTTCGGAAAATAAATCTCAGCGCGTTGTTGTCATATACGAGAATAAGCTCCTCTTATGGACTACTTAAGTCATCATACGGCGGTAGGGGCCTGGGAAGGAGAGGAGTTTTCGCTGCGCGAGATTTTCCCGTGAAAAGTACTGGATTATGAGGGAATAGTATTATTCTATTGGCCGTCAAGACTAATACTCTGACAAGGACGAATCATATGGCCGACTCTATACCACGGTAAGAATATAAAATCCCCCTTCCATACAAGTCTCAAAAATTACACGAACATTTGGAAATTCTAGAGCACCTATGCGTATGGTTGCCTGAGATCTCCTCTATTCCGTAACTCACTGAGTCCGTGACGGTGAGTAGATTAGGAAGATTCTAGCTGCGCGAAGAATTTCTTCATATACCTGAGTAATGATTGAAAACATTCATGGAGAATTACAAGTCTGTGTGTTACGAGATCAGAGCAATGAATTCTAATTAGGTTTTCAATACACGAGAGCTCCGAGATTAGCTTTCAGAGGACATCAGAGCCTATATTAGCAGCATCAATTGACAAAGATAGAGTCAGATTCACCTAAGGGTCCGCCCAGCACTCTTAGTTCAATGATTTGAATTATATTCTACGCACTACTATTTCGAGTCTCTCTTGCTCCAAGTGCGTTCTTCTCATCCTTCTTCTCTGAATCATTTTGGTCCGGTCCGGTCCCTTGCCGAAAATGGCTGGCGAATTAGGAAAGTGACTCTGTCTCGGAACGAGACTGTCCACGTACTCGTCTGGGTGTGAAACGTGCTCTCCCGAAGTCTGGTTTGGTCGAAATTTTGGTCTGGGGACTTTGAAACTTTTTGGATTTTTCGAATAAGCTCTGCACCAGAGATATTCGGAAAAATTTTATAATAGGGAATCTTAAAATGTCTCGCAATACGCACCCGTACCCACGTACTTCTCATCCCGTTCATCTCGGTCTGAAACGCGCTCCTCTTCCCGAAAGTCTGGTTGGTACGAAATTCTTGCTCGGGAACCCGAATTTTTCTCCCCCGAGTCCTGCCCGAGTTCGGGTGCGACTTAAGAAAAATTTTGGTTCCGATCAAAAATACTGGCTTCGCGGCTACTTAGTAAAATTGCGCGTTGCTAAACGCGAGGAGAGCTAAGAATAGCCCAGTTTAATTGAGTTCCATCTCATATGTGTGGGATATACTCAGAGTTTTCGTGTGTTCTAAATATGTCAGTTGTTGCTCATAATGCCTATATTATAATAAGCTTTCAGACCTTATATTTATTTCTAGATAGTTTTCATGAGAAGTCTCTAGAGCCAGATGAAATTTCAATTGGTATACGTCATAGGATTTTTAACTAGAAGATTTTAAACTTCTGCGGATTGTATATATCTCTCTACTATATATAATGTAAGATACTACTACTCGAAATAATAATACCAAACTATGAATATATTTATACGTTGATAATAATCTTTTAATATATATATAGATGCGAATTGGGAGAATATTATACTATATATATAAGTGACTATGTCTTTAAGAGACTACGAGCGAGACTCCGACACTTACGGGAATTCTAAACTATGGGAACTAACACGAGTTACAGAGGTCTGAATAAATAGATGCTCATTAACTCACAGAGTCACATGGAGAGTTTGGTCGAAAATATAATTTAAGGAGTCAGGAGTGGAATATAATAAGGCGGTCAGTAGGATCTTCATAGTATTGGCGGGAGAGATGGTGCAGGTTATGTAAGAGATATATAAACGAATTAGGGCGCTCTGGTTTTCACCTCTCTCGCTTCGGAGGACTACAGTAGGCTCGTCTCGGTCTGAAACGTACTCTCCCGAAGTTTGAAAGGATGCCAAAAATTTCAAGCGAGACTTGCAGGATGTAAGCGTAAGAGCCTCATCTGTCGACCACCACTCTCATTTAATCCAACATAAATATATATTATATTTTTACCCTATATTTTGAGATATAACACAATAATGAAATCATGAGATGAATGTGGGAATGATGATAAGTTAATATAATAATAATAAATAATACAGTGGGATGCGAAGTGAAACATATATTATAGTATTAATGAAGAGGGGTAAGAACTGGGCCGACGAGAGAATAAAGATTAACAGTTATCTTCCAATAATACTAATCTATGACTTACTTTTTGTTATTTAAAGCGCTTATTATCAAGCCTTTATAAGATGTTATTTTCTATCAAATTCGACAAAAAAAAGTACGAGTGTTTGCCACATTATTATGACGAATTTCTGCCCCAACTTGATATAGGGGGTGCCGAGTGAGAAAAGAGACATACCTGGTTCGGCCGAACCAGGGAGGCGTGTCGATGACTTTCTCCTTCCGACCTCTCCGGTAGCTAGGGAGAGTAGGAAGAGGCATCTGAGGCTGCCTGGCAGTAGTAATCACTGCCGACAGCCACCACTCTCGGAGAGGTCCGAGTATCCAGCACCAATGTCAATGTCACGCGTCTCTCTGTATTCAGGAGTGGTATACAGGGCCTAGACCGTGGGGACTAAGGCTGGATACGGTAGGATCTCCCCACCAGCTGAGAGCTAGCTACCAAGCTCTCAGTCAGGCAGGCAGACGACACCCATCATCGCCCCTGCTCCCAACTCTCCGAGACATAGAGGCATTCGGAGAGGTGGAACAAGGAACGGAAAAGTCAGTGGTTGACCTGCTCGATAAGGCAACTGCGGAAGATCCGTCGGACGTCGGTCATAAGCGCCGAGGTCGCCTATTTACACACTCTACTCGAGCACGGTTTCCGAGCAATCCCCGTGGTTTATGTCACACGGATTGTATCTATCACTACTAGCAGCCGTACAGAAATTTTACCCGTTGCAGAATACACTAAACAATAGAGTGAGTCCTAAAGGTTGCTGTTAGAAGAACTAGCGCGTTTACAGCTTGGGAATCTAGAGAGGTCATCCTTCTTATACCGAAAATACAAGACGAGAAGCGGTCTGTCCTAGTGCGTCCTAGGAGACTGAGGCAAAGCTCGATGAGAACGATCTGAGAGCTTTAACTGTTTATACCATAGCTGAGGTGCGGTCGTTACTCAGATAATTAATGTTTAATTTTTGATAGAAAATGTTGGATATGAGTATGACAATCTCATCCTACCTTCGCGATAGCGTCGACTTTTGACAATGCAAGAGACAGGTTCTCTGACACATCGGAGTACAAAGGTATAATAGCTCTCGTATGGCCCCTCTCTCTCCATACGACGCGTGAACAGTATTGAAATATTGATCTCCATCTCAACTCAGAGACTGAGATGTGAGGAATACACACGGGAGTAAGCGTAACGCGATACTTGCGTAGAATAGATGATCAGGTCTTCACCGATGCCAGATGTAATATAAACTATAAATAATCGAGAAGGTGTACTAAGTTCCACTGGTATGGAAAGTAGCGGTGGAGCCTGATGAGTGAATGCACTGGTACTGATAACGTGATTTATTGGATCGAAAAAGCAGTAAATATTCTCCGCTCACTTTTCATATGGAAAGTTATAAGCTTTTGCTCTCCGAACTGCCAAGTGAGTTTTAGTAACGATATCTATTTATTAGCGGGATGATGGAGTTAATATCATCGGCAAGTTAGGCTAGCATATCTCTATGGTAGCTCGAGTGCCGTGGTGTTTCAGGTACTTACGAGATAAGATAAGAGCACTAGTACCGAAAGACTCACATAAACTTTATACCCATATATATTAATTTTATATATATATTCCGAGACTTGAAGATATGGGGCCATCCATCTATCTATAGTACAGAAGTTAGGGAGGTAACTTTACCTCTCCCTGGTAAGGAAGGTGCCAATGACGCTTCTCTCAGGCAGACACCAATCATCGGAACCCGTCGTTCCTCACTACTCCTCATAGCATATGAAGTAGCAACGAGGAGGGGTGGATACTAAGGGAATGAAACGATGTGAGGTAGCAACCTGAAAGATGAGTTATTCTTCATCACCGGTGTCAACCTAACTTACGGGTAAGGTTCCCGAGCTTCTATACCGTGTTAATTAGTCATATGTCAATAATTATCTCTCTATCTGCGTCAGGAATAGTATGTACGCTAAGGTGCTTAATGCGATGGGCTGCGACGTGTGAGATGGGAGGACCTTCACTCACCTGAGACTAGTCATGACTCTATGCTGTTCAGGAAGCGACAAGCTCGAATTGAGAGAACGCCCGCTGGGGAGCGGGACTGAGTTAAGTTAGTATCTTTGTGATGATTGTTTGGTGAATCCTTCCAGGGACTAACCAGGCAGTTCACAGGCATTATTATGTATTATCCGTGTATATTCACCCTCTATCATCAGGTGAATATTGCTAACTCTATGAAGAGTATAGGGAAGTCTTTTATTCTCCGGAGGTCACCGACTAGGGTGAGAGAGACGCCTTAGCGCGTCTGAGGGGTAATGAGGGCGGTCTTCCGTGACCGCAATGTGTGAAACTTTTTCACAAACTCCAGACGAGAGGCTGTCCACAGTACGCGGAGCGGATTGTAAGAGGTAGCACGAGTAGTATTTGCCGAGAAGAGATTATCAGAGGGAGAATCTGCTTCTTTTCCCCGCGCTGAAATGTTATAGGGGTCGCGGAGGAAAATAACATGTGCAGGAATTCAATCTCCCCGGCACCATTTCCCTTGATCAGAAGGAGAGTCAAAGCAGGGTCTCTACACTCGCAGAGACGTATGACCGTAAACTCCTAGTGAATTACCAGAGGTCGTGTTATATAGAGTACCTGATCTCGGATGAGCGCGGGTAAACGAGAGGTCTGGTAGCCCTCGCGGAGATTGCGACAACCGCATCCATGCGGAGGCCGATGCCAATCATGTAAACGGGCTACGAAGGAGAGACACCTAGTTCTACTGAGGAGTCTTTTTATTATTCTCCAATGAGCCCTGACGCGTAGTTTAGGAGGACGCAAGTGTTAGAGAGATTTCATACCTTGATATATTATCTTCTGAGTGCGATCGATGCCGATGAGATAGGTAGATTGACCGTCTCTGCCACCTCGGTAGTGAGGTATAACTGAGAAGGCTCCTTACATGCAATAGAGATATGTAACAGCTTTCTACTAAGGTCAGTGTACATGTATTTCTTTGGAAGAAAGTATTCTTTCCAAGGATATATGATTTCTCTTGGATAAACTCCGTCCACCCGTTCCCGTCGAGCGACTCTACAACCATAGTATATGTCGGTAAAACACTATCTAGCTACACCAGAGAACCAGCGTGGAGGAGAGAGACGCGGAGAAGATCTTCTGGAAGAACCCAGCAGAGAGAAAAAAGGAGGCCTATTAAGTCCTGAGTAACTATAGCTAGCTCGACGCCGTATTTAGGGAGCATATTGCTAATATACATCACGGATAGAGCTTACCCGGAGTCATATATCATCACGTGTTATAATTAGTTAATATGTCACGTATATCTTCTTCATGCGGTTCAGAGGTTGAGGTACGCAGTAGGCCTATAGAGCGTATGTGAGGACTTGAGAAGTACTGAGGATTAGGGAGTAACTCACCGTAGTTCTGACTACTGTATTGATCTAGAGTATGGTAGCAGCTCTATTCGAATGAGACGCCCCGGCTGGGTCAGGGAACGAGTTAAGTGTCTTGAGTGACTAGTACTGTTGGTTAGACAATCTTCCAGTAGAACTCACACAGTGACTAAAGTTCACAAGTACTATTATTAATGTTACTACGTTATGGCTACTCTCTAATACACAGGTGAGATATTTGCTTACTCTATAACTATATCGTAATCGAGTGGGAAGCCGAGAGGTACAGGAGCCACGTGAGAGATCTAATATAGACAGGAGACACCGTTTGTTTCAGATACATGTGCAACGGCGCGCCTCGTCGAGTACACGTTACTTATACCATGAGGTATAGGTGCACCCACACACGACATATAGTGCACTGAGGCTGGTAACTGATAGCTCGAGAGGAGGAGTGACGTATGCGCAGAGGGATGTTCATATGAGAGTAATATTTGTAATGTTTTAGCCGGATGGATACAGGTAATTGGTTTCCAAAGGAGTGATTTTCCACTCGCCTTTGATTTCACACGGGAATGATTTCAGGAGCTTATGTTCATGTGCCTCCGAACCCTCAATGTGACAGTGCGATGTAGCGAGGGATGATTCGCAGAGAGCCTATCATGGAGTGCCGTGTCGAGCTGACTCCACGTGAGCTGCTTTGTGGGAGCATTGCTCATGGGAACTACGGCTCTGATGTACAGACGGCTACACAGGGAGCAATGCTAGTCCACAGAGAACAAGGTATACCGCTTAGGACCGATGGATGATCCTGGGCTCTGTGGCTCTTTCCTGGATGATCTCTCGGTGGTGGAAGGTGATACGTGAGTTGAAAATAATGAGGTATCTCTATCCACTCTGATGACGCAGGCATGCTAGTATGTGAATGAATCTGCCACTTCTCTCCAGCTGTATTCATGCCATGGAATATTCGGATGCGCAAGACCGTCGTTCCCACATCTCACTTCCCCGAGAGTAGATCTTTACGCATCGTAGGCAGGGTGAACAGGGAGAGAGCACAGGGTTGGTAGTGTGGACATGACAATCGACTGGGTATGAGGTAGTGTTGATCTCCCGGGTGTCACCATGTTCTCGTGATCTTCCGAAGCACTCCCTGTGTTTAGAAGTGTCAATAGTACACCGTTGGTCGCTACTCACTCTGCGTTCAGGATGATGTATGTGTCAATGTAGGCCTAGAGAGCGTAGTCGGACCTTATTGTAAAGACGGCGTGACAGGATGGATCTCTATCCTCTGGTCTGCTCAGAGTTGTGATTGCAGAGCTGGAGACAAAAGGTTAGAGCGTCAGAGTAGAGTACTTACTTCGGACTGGAACATAAGAGGAATAGGAACATTGACACAAGAACACAATCCGAGAGTTCCTGCTGGCGCAATATATACGAGTATGCATTTATATTCCACTAGTTGTATTACGCAGCTCCCCTACGTTAGTTAGGTAATATATAAAGGCAGAAGAGTATGATACTAATAGACATTATGTCCTATCTTTGTCCATAACTCTAACATAGGATAATATATATGCTCTCTATCTGAGACTTATAGAGTCCTAAATACCGTAGAGGTTACGTGAGAGATAACTTAGCCAGCGAGGTAGGTGAGGTCTTCTACGGTGAACTCATATATATGTATAACTTAATACTGAGAAGGTAGATGATCCACGAGTAGAAGTGGATTGTCACATAGAACCGTGACGGTCGAGGCTTTCCTACTATGCATCATCTGTAGTAATCGAAAAATAATATGACGTGAGATATTATTGTTATTATCCGCCTTTTTACTGAGGAAAAAGTATAAGCCTATATATTCACCTCGTTAACAGCTACGTTGTTATTGAGTCTATATTGGATAAATATATAACGATCTTTATGAGAGGGGTGGAGGTATTATCTATCGGGAGGCGGCGCCTTAGGCCGTCTAGATACAATTCATAACGAGGCGAAGCCGAGTCTCATAGAGACAAACCTTATTAAACCCAACTTGGAAATTGGATCAATTACTTCTATAGAGTCTGAGAGATGAAAAGAAGGTAGGTATCTTATTACACACTGGTATGAGAAAGGTGCCAATTATATAGCGCTTATCGTACTTCAGTCAGAGCATATGAATCACCCCATCCATGTCACTGCTTCCTCAACTCTCGCAGCGAGAATAAGCTGCATCTGAGAGTAGTTAGGTATAAACTGGAGGGGAGAAGATGATTAGATAGGTAGAGATAGCAAATAATCTACGGGAAGATTGAAGTTACTACACCGCGGGTGTCCACCACTTCATATTATATACGTGAAGGTTCCGCTGAGCATTATATATACTACCGTGGTTAATGTCAATGCCCGTCTCTTCATCTGCGAGTAAGTGAGAAGTGGTACACGTCAGGGACTACTAGAGCTTGGGTAGACTTTAGAGATGAATAGCGGGAATGGGAAGGACCTTACCTACCCTATATTATATATATACGCGTCTAGTACCTGTGTTACAGCAGTAGAGAGCAAAGTCATTCACAGAATGTAACGAGAGCACATCACTTTCTTAAGAGAGAGCTTCTCGGGGCTGCGTGAGCTTGAGAGTATATAGGAATTCGGACGAAGAGTGATGTCAAGAGCGCTCTTAACATCTCCGAAACACTACTCCAGTGAGCGAGGGATCATTTCCACTGACTATTCTGGTAGTCTCACAGAAGTGCGTTGCTCGATCTGGACGTGTGAGCACAAGAGCGAAGCGAGGAAAAGAGCACAATATAATGAAAACCTACTCAACAAGCCGTTTATCTGCTCATCATTCAGCTGGTCAATAACAAAGCATCATTTCGAGTTGCACTGTATGATGTTAACTGTTTATAGAGTTCCTTGTAGCTATCGTGAGTAGAGATCCTTAGCCAGATATCCGATAGAGTAGTTGGAATGTGCTACTTCCGTATCTAATAGAGATGAGAGAGAGTTACAAGTCGTAAGCGGATCAGCAGTCTCCTCAGCGCTAGGGGCGCATGCCCGTCCAGTTGCGGTTCTCACGAGAGCTAGTCAAATTTACATACAATTCTTATGTACACTGACGCACTGTCACTGAATGGACGGGAGTCGTGAGTCTGTTCCAGGCGCAGAGAGCCATCTTATATTTATACCAGCGATACATACTAAGAGGGAGCCTTGTTCAATGATCTCACGCGTCAGCTACTTACTACTTAGCTGATCTTTGGACTCGAACTACTATCTTTTGTCGCGCGCGTACGTAACTGAGCGTAGCAGGAATCTATATACTATCATAATAAGTGATAATGGAGATCAGGAGAATCAGAGCACTCAATTGGACTCGAGACTTAAGATTATACATCATATACGATAAGCAGCGTGACCATCGAGATGTACTCAAATCAATCCAATTTTAACCTACCACTACCGATACTAATTGATATATGGTCCACGATTCAACCTACATAATGAATAATAATATATATAATAATAATTAAAGGTCAAACAGCGCAGCGTAACCAATAAGAGAGGGAGAGTCGTTTGCACTGTGCTAGGTGGTCTAGATGAATGCCAGATGTGAGTACATCTACGTATACGCGCCCACTCTGCGGTATCCGCAAGTGGTTGGCAGGATGCCCCATCATAACAGGCTCCATGCGCAGCTATACTACCACACATCCGGTCCGTTGGGCTGAGGAGACTGGAGTGAATGCCAGGTTCGCATAGATATAGATAGGTGGACTCGGAGGGTAAGAATGAATGGTGGTAGGCTATCTACGGCTCGTATAGCATGGTAAGTTTATCTCCTCACGGGTGTCACATACATTACGGAAGGTTCCGAGATCTATCACTCAGTGTTATAAATGGTCATAATGTCAATACAGTACTCTCTTCTGAGCGTTCCAAGGAGTGGTACGCTAAGGGCCTAAGAGCGTAGGTGACATGAGTAAGGCGGGTATTAGTGAGGATTTAGACTATACACCGCGTCTGTCACTGGTATGTTACTAAGCTAAAGTAGGCAATAAGCTAACGATGAGAGATACCGCCTGCTATGCACTGTGAGGGCGGATCAACGTAAGTTAGTCTTCTACTACAGTTTGTTACGAAGCTTACTCTCATATACGATATATAATAAGTAGGTCAATGAGTCGAGAGTAGTAAGGTCACATTATATTAATTTAATGTCCTCCTTTTTCGAGCCCAATTTTGATAATTTCTACGAAGTAGAAAATTTAAAATGAAAAATTTGTATTATTAATGCTCTCTCGACTGAGTAATATAACAATTAAAAACTAGTCTATTGAGGAACACAGAAGGATACTAAAGGATTACAATATTGACAGCAGACATGTTAGAGTATGGCCGTATTCAGGGACCAAAATAAAGTTGTACTAAACTACATAAAATAAGAGAAGGAAATGAGCGATATTTCCGAGATACCCGGAGAGGAGGAGTATTGAGATCACAATACTTTAATACTCGTAGTGTCGTCTTCCTCTCCTGTAGACCTTATCACACTCATCTTGCTTCGAAGGTCGAACACGCTGGTCACTTGAGAGAGAGTCAGATATTCCAGAAATTATCTTCAAAACTGTGCAGGAGAGAAGCAATTAGTTAGATAGTCCCTATGTTTTGATGTAGAGTATCTACGAGTTGTTAGGCTCATCTTGTGTATCGAGTGTCATGTCTTAAGCGCGAATGCGGGTGGTTGGATACACACGAGATTCAAGTGCTTTACGAGGGAAAGATCGCAGCTGTTGGAAGCTCCGAGCACCGTTATGGACCAGTCGTACCGGTGAAGGCAGCCGAGCCGCCGACTATAGGAGGCTGATCCATTTCTAACACCATCTGCTGGAGCTTTTGTGATGGCATAGCTGACCTTGGCGCGGAAGAAATTATGACAGAGGGCTCTTGTCACCTCTTGTCTTAAGGACTGTGCTCACATTCACGAGTCTTCGCTGACTGTCCGCAAGTGAGTCGAACGTCAAACAATACTGGAGCATCCCGCGTCGCTTGCTACAATTGGCGCTTTCCGTGACCGAAGTACGCGGATGTAACTTTATTTGAGACGTTCATTGAAATAGTGAGGTGAGGACACGCACAGAGTTGTGGGGCAGCTAGATGTTGTGATTAGTTGTCTGCTGTAGAGTCAGTACCGAGTGTTGAAGATAGTACGTTGTTCTTCTCCATTCCCGCTGGGTCAGTGCTTCCTGACATCTAGAGTTTCTCTTACAGCTCATCTACCTGTCTGTGTCAGTACAACAGGTTACTTCATGCGTACCTATATGCTACAAGGGTATTTGTGCGTTACGCCAGCGCGCTTAGTGAAGGTTGCGGCGTGACTCGAGAAGGAGGGCGTAAGGGTTGAAGCGGAACCATCCACCGACGGAAAAGATGCGAGCCGGTCAAATTGACCTTGTGCTCAGTCAGGGGCTATAATAATGGAAGAACATTGCACCAGTGATTTATCATCTGAGCTCCCTGGTCCTTGCTGAGGCCGCTGCGACACGCGGAGTGTCCTTGCTCCCGATCAGCTCGTGGCCTTCGCCAAGCTCTCTTACCATAGATACGGAGATCACCGCTAAGAGAGAGCAGCGCATGTTAGTAGTTGCGAAGCTTCCAGTCTATCGTTATAGTCCATCGTCCATGCCATCTCTCGTTCTCACAGCTACAAGGGATTATTCCTCCGTATTAGGGATAAAAGTTACACACTACTGGATGTGCTTCGAGAAAGTTAAGAGATTGTTAAGGTCCATAAGGTCTCCTCGGGATTCAGGTTACGGCGGCTGTCCAGAACGAGGCTGAGTTCGTCACTGGTCACTCCTCTCGGAGACTTCTCACACCAACGTTTGATACATTTTCTCAAATTTCAGAGGAGAGCGTCTGCACGTTTCCCGAGGTTAGAGGCAAGTATTCTATTGTAGGTTGTGTGCTTCGTACTCTTTCCCTTCTTCTGATGTGCTTAACAGAGAATACAGGCGCGCCTTTTGCGCCTTCTTCTTAAAACAGCCGTAATATGTATGAGCCTTCTGTACTCGACCCAGTTTGCTTTGTCAGTTACTTTTTCTGATCTCGCAATCTCTTATCACACTACGAGACAGGCGTGTGTGTCCGATGGCGATTAATCTCTGTTCTGGTGATCGAGAGGCGCGTCGACACTCGAAGACGGTTTATCCGACTATCTTATGACAAAAGCGCGAGCATTACGAGGATTAGTCACCAGAAGATCAATATTCTCTCTTGATCCGACAATCTCAGACGTCTATTGAAAGAATTTGCGCACTCCACTCTTCCTCTTCTGAAGAACGAGCCATGTAGCGCTCAAAAGAAATAGTGTTCCTCCTCTCTAAGTTGGAAATAGTGGCTGCCCAATTGATCATTCACTTCGTTTACTCTCTCTGCCGTGAGTCTTTGCAAACGTTTCCCCTTCCACTTTTCTTTTATTGCGACTTGTTGCAGCTTCCACCTCTCCCGCGAGAATAGAATGCATGCGAAAAGTGTCTGGACTACGATTGTATAAAGGAGTAAATGAGCTGCACCTCCGGGAGAATGCTGATGTATCTCCCTGGCGCGGACCAACTTTCGTATGTTCAAATGCATTGTCCCACACTCTCGTGTTAACGTCATTGCCCATCTGTCACATCTCAATTCTCACTAGCGTACAGGTAGTGGTACCAGGGAGAGCGATTATGATGGTTCTCTTGCGCGAAATTGACATCAGAGGCCGGGATGTGCGGAAGTAATATAACATCTTTTCTTTTTTGCCTTGCCAACCTGCTAGTTAGACTCGCGTAGTTCCAGTCACTGCCTTGCCTTATAGCGTCCTCTAGCAGTTGTACGATCACTCCGCGGACGCTCTCTGTGTCGAAGTAGCGAACTAAAATGGGCCAGTCATCGGCGGACAATGGGAAGCATAAGTTCTTCTCCTTCTCACTAGGTAGGGAGTCTTGATTCTGGTGCAAGTACTCTCTCATAATTTAGTAATCAAGTATGAAAGTGTCCAGAGCAAGGATCGAGTAGGTGCATGCCTCTTTATCGCCTCTGCTTTCCTGCTCTTGTGCCTGCTCTCATCTGGCACACATATTTTTGGAGACTTGGAGAGGAGTAAAGGAGCCACATACTATATCATTGTTTAAGAGGAATATATTACCGGACGAAACAGTTCATGTAGAAGTGCTGCCCATGAATGCTGGGGATTTCGAACGCATGAGATTCCTCTCTCGAGCGAGAGGCCAATACTGAAGTAGTTATATACACTCTTACATCGAGATGAGGGTTACGGTACCCGTAAGAGGTGATTAGTCCATACTTGCCGCTTGAGTCTATTACCCCTGCTATCGTAGGTATATTCAGAAATAAGGCGGATTTTTACTACGAGCCTTATTTTATAATACGGAGTGGCCTTTTCTGACCCTGATTGAATGAGCTCTTGTGATTATAACGAACTATCCTGGCGGGGTGGTAGGTATTTATTCGGGAGGTAGCTGAGTACGTACTGGGCCTCAGTCTAAACTATCTACAGTAGGCCGAAAGCCGAAGTCCGAGATCAACCTTATTACTCACTATAATTATAACTGAGTAACTTGAAGATTGGCCATTATATCTGCGAGATAGATAAATAAAGTAAGGTCCCAGGCCACGCGCAGTGGTAAAGTGAGAAGGCATGCCAATGTAACGTTCTTATCGTACTTAGCACTCGACAGACCGCCCCATCAATTATACTAGCTCTCATCATGCTCATCCCTCTACTCTCGCGAGATTAGATTAGCATGCGTGAGTAGAAGGTGGAACGGGGAAGATGATGTGATTGAGATAGGCTAATATTACCTGGAGAGATAGTTTCTCCCGTGATTGATTCCACTCACTATCAGGTAGTTCCGAGCATTACGTAGTTAATGCTCATTATACTACGTTATATTACTCGACGTTATCGGTAGTAGGTGTAAGCGTATCAAGGGACCTTATAGTACAGCGTGGGACTGAGGCGGGTAAATGGGATTAAGTAGTAACCTCTATCAACTGATATAGATAACGAGTCTGCCTTATGATCAAGCTGGTAGCAAAATGAGCTCGAATGAGACCGCCAAGGCTGCGCTGTGGTGTGTGGTGGGGAGCTCAAAAATAACGAGATTATGATAGTTATACACTTCAAGTAATAGGATCACGAGTCATGCTACATCTCTAGAAAACGTAAAGTGAAAGAGTAGCACGAGCGAGGAATATGTCATTTAGTTAACTGAGTCAATAAGTTACGGTTTAGCCGCTCTCAAATGGAATATATATATGCTCTCTTGAGACGAGAAGATGTCCTAATAGAACTAATCTCTGAAGTACGCACAACGAGTGAACTGCCAGCACAGAAGCTATATCGCAGCATTCACCGAGCGACACAAAAGTGACACACGCATCCAAATCAGACACAGAGCGACTACAGAGCGTACCGAGCGAGCGAGCGTAGCCACACACACCAGTGGCGCTCGAGCTTTCCCTGCTTCCGCGAACGATCCGAAACAAACACACACGAGACAGAGATTCGCCTCATTCTAACACGAGAAATAAACTACGAGCACACAGTCTCTTTTATACTCACATGAGGAGTTATATGTTGATGCAGATGGCTTTGCGAGCGAGAGCGTATGTTATTTTCTCTTGAGTTCCGAGCTGGGAAATCGATCTTATCGAAAATCATTATGGTTCGAGGCAAGTTTCGACGGGGGTTGAACCCCAACACCGCACAAATTAGGCAGGAAAAATAATACCGGTACGCTGCATTCTGAAGTAGACATTTTCACCGCTTCTTGTCAGTACCAACTTGATGCCAACATAATATTGGAACATTCTCATACTTTACACGCCTAGAAGCGAAGGCTAAATCCAGGTTTTTGGTTATCCCGTTTGCCCGAAATATATTCTTAATAGGTAGCAATTGATTTGTCAAAGGAAGTATCATGACCGGAAGAGTTCAGCGTAGAAGAGAGAAAGGGATAGCGAAACGAGTGTCGCGTTTCGTTTTGTTTTGCTTTCTTTAGACATCTTCGTAATATCATCTCTATATGAGGTGATAGGTGTTTTTATAGCGAGAGAGAGTTGGTAGTAGGGGTTTATTAACCATCTCTCAGTGGACTACAGTTTATACTATACGGGAAATGAGGCTGTCAGTCGCAAGCTTGCTCTCGGCTCAGCAGGCTCAGTTTGGGACGGAGCACATTTAAGTCGGTGTGCCCTTGTGGGACCAGGGCGCTATAATAAGAACCACAGCATATACGAGAGATTAATAACACTCATGCTCAAGTACAGTTTGGGCATAATGGATAGACTGGGGTGTTACAGCATATGAACTTTGATAATATTATTAAGAACCACTTATTGTATTGTCTATTCATCCCTCTTTCTTTATGTTGCATGCACTAATTATTAAGTGGATAATCTTATTATTTACAATAAATTCTCATTGATCAAGATCGGTGGATAATGAAGTAATTATTATTAATTCAGGATTATTGAGGTTTATTCTTATCTTCTCATTCTCCAGCGATGCGTATGTGTGTCATCGGGTTTGAGTAGCATTTGCTTATTAGCTTATATGGTGCTGACATGTAGTTGATGATCTTTCGTCAGCTTATTCTCATTAAATTATTACTCTTGGTGCATATAGACCTCACGACTGCTATTATTATGAGATAATGATTGAATTATTTCGACTGATTAGGTATAGTCGGTACTATTTCACTGCTTCAAATCCACTTCTTCTACAGTCAGTTTCTTCTCCCGTTCTGACCTTAGTCTCTGAAATCACTCCTGCTTAATACTTCTGACTGATGAACTTAATTCACACTTGACGTATCTGTAGCGCTTGCTTTCGATGCGCTTCAATCCAGTCGTCGTTCTCGTCGCTTTCTAGTAGGCCAAATTTCCTTCTTCTTCTTCTTCTTAACAGTTGCCGGTACTTTTTTCCCTCAGTCGTTATATCTCACGTGAAACCATATATGAAGCTTTATTCCTCCGACATTTGAGTTTAGATGTCTGAGTGGGTATCGATTATTTATTTATCTACCTCTATGAGGATTCTGACTAGTTGGAAATAGTGTTTAATCTCTTATAATGGTATTATGCGAGATTGAGTCTACTGAAGTTATCACGTTCAATTAATACATTTATTATCGATAGTAACGATGACATATTTTGAGATGTATAACCTTATTTATTCCCGCTGAGAACTATGTATAATTGTGCCATCTCTCCGATCTGATCTAAGGATATGGATAGACCTCGTTATTTGTCACCTCTGACTGAATAGTTTAATATTATATGAAAACTCTCATGATGGTTATCTGTCTATGATATGGAATATATTAAGTAGTAATTGAGATGCTCGGATCCTCTTAGAAATTCCTCACTGCTGCTCACGCTTCTTCTCTGGGTATGTTTGTCTGTATAGTTGTAGATAAGAGGGGTTCTCTCTCTGTAGAGACTTTATAAGTTCTTATCATCTCGTCTAAGAGGAAGAGTGTCAAGTCATGTTCTAGTCGCATCTTATAGCTATGAATTTGTAATACTAAATCTGAAGAAACAAATAAAGCTGTTCTTTGCCACATTAGAAACCCCTACTAGAGAGACCGTCGAGGCAATAAACTCTTGCTATCGAGTGTTTGGAATTAATTTAGGTTACTGTGTCGGACTCGCTGCGTTTTGAGAGTCCAAGTTACTGCCATGTACTCCTTCCGCGACTTACTCTCTAATGACGTTTGCCCGGAGATACCCACAGTCTCCGTCTAAACCCATGGGGAAATGAGAAGAGTGCGAGTGAGTTAGGGATACAAGATTTTTACAACATCATCCTCAAGCTAAGAAGTAGTCCGCAGGAGATGTGCTTCATAGCATGGTGAGAGCTGTTGATCTGTTTCTTGTTGTATCCCGTCGATAAACAACTCACTATCACACAGGCACTTATTATTGTATATATGACTTCACAATGTAATTTAAACGTCACGTGGAGAGTTGAATCATCGTCCAGAGAAGTGTATAGAATAAAGTGATAACTCTCGTGAAGTACATCGTCCGAAGTCCTTCACTCCTGAAAGAACGAAACACCGGAGGGTTCTTCTCGCCAAGTACCTTTAATAAGTACGAATACTGTAAATAACCTCGAATGAAGAGCAATAACTTCACGGAGAGTGTTGTAGAAAGCTCAGCATGTCTCTGTCGTTCCCCTGGTATTGAGCAGAGAACGTACCTAATATATTAGCGACGGGAATTTCTTAGTACCCAGCTTTTTAAAACGGAAGATAGAGACTAATATATTTTAATACTGTCAAAAATGCATGTGAATAGTGGATAAATTATGTTTTTCACTGAGGTGATGGAGGAGTTAGGAGTATATAGTAATAACGTGTGAGCAGTGATTGCTTCACTGGATCAGTCCATGAAGAAATCTATTTTATTTACAGTTAGAGTTAAATTGATAGCTTATTATTTGAAGAATCCATATTATTCTCCCACACTTTGATTTGAATTATAATTGAGTGCACCTTATTCATCGCGCATGATAATAGGCATTAGTAACTCGTATTTATTCGGTATTTATTACTAATTATTCCCAGTGATGAAATATGTATGTCAATTATTGAACACTCTTATGGCGATGAGTGTAAAGTGATTGATTATCGTCGAGTGTACTCTCCATACTTTGTCTATTAGTCTGAGCTTATTGCTATCTCATCCTCTACTTTCCTACTTCTTTTGGTGTAATGTTATAATAAGAAGTTGGATATAAGAGTGGTGGTAGCGTAAAGAGAGAGAGTGTATAAATGATTCCGGTGTATTAGGCAAGCTCTTTACTGATACACAGTGGATACAATGGCGAGGTCCGCAGCGTTTCTCATTTTGAGACACTTATGGTATGCGGTAATATGGGAGAGATTTTAAATAAAGTCGTTGCTTTTGCTGTGTTATCCCCCAGCCCTTTCACACAAATACTCTCACGATGAACAGAAGACGAGCAGAAAATAATAATGAGTAGCAATAACTATCTGAGTCACTAACGTGTTTGAGGAGAATATGGTATACTGGAGGAGGCCACGTCCTTTTCCTGTTCATAGAAAGAGAATGATGAGTCAGTGTGTATTCCTGTATTCTCATTTACTCTTACTTATTATGGTATTTGTCTGCCCTTAATATAGTTAAGGTTTACATACGATTGTTATCTCAATACTGGTTTAATAGCTTAGTAGCTTTGACTTATATGCAGATCATTCTACTCTAAGAAAACTATATGTTACCTTATTATAAAAGGACATGTAGATTATTCGTAACGTCTTTAAGTCAGCAACCATCTCTGGATATGAGTGTAGTGTTTTTTCTTTGCATATCTTCTCTTTTTTACTGAGGTTGACACCTCACGGGGTTTTGCCCTTTATAAAGAGGGGGAAGTTTTCTAGAGAGTTTCACTCAAAGGATCGAACCAATGAAGTTCACCACATAACCCGCGATGATAACGTATACGCTAAACGCCGAACGTCCAATGAAATAAAAACACCTAAAACATGTTAAATAAAAATATAGCCGGTGATAGACAGCGAGAAAGCTAGATATTATATAGAGTTATATAGCAGAATGTTAATTATATATAAGTCCTGGGGGGGGATGGTATTATTTATATTATGCTTATTCAATCCTTGACTTGAGCTCTCTTATTTATGCTCTCATGATTGTGAATTGATTATTATTATTAATTATTATTATTATTATTATTCATTATTATTATTACCTACTGCCTCATTATCTTAATTGCAGTATCTTCTCATTATTATTATCCACATTATGTACTTACTCTGTGATGATATTAGTCCATTTTATCTACTCCGATTTAATTAATATTATTAATATAGTAATGGATTTATGGATGCATTCTAATCGATTACCCTCCATAATGTAGGAAATTATACACACTGTCCCGGAGGAAGCAAATGTCCGCGCAGATCTATCTTGTGAGGTTATAATTAAGCTCGAACATAAGCAGATCTCTTCCGTATTTATGTGAGTTCTGGTTACAGGTGGTGAGTCGCTCGATCGTCTATCTTGCTGTCCGCGTGTTCTGTAACTTGCGAGCATCCGGCACCTCTTAATTAAGCCCCAGCATTGAGCTAATAGGAAGCGTATAAGTATCCGTTTATGCGAAACGAGTACACAGGGCACAAGGAGCTGGACTAGGAAACCTCCTAATAGCAGGCAGAGGAATTATTTTCGTCTATCTCTCTGTAGTAGTATCTCATAGAGTGATACGCGGTATCACTCATTCCCTCTCCATGATCAGTACTATGAAGACGATCATCTGCACCACGACACGGATTTTTTAAATAACTGAACGATCGAATTTAAACCAATATGAAAAATAGGATTAAATATAAAAACCGTTAAAAAACCATGTTTCTTGGGAGAGTTTATGACCCTGTCCACTCACCGAGAGCAGAACACTTAGGTTGGAATATGGGAGTCAATGGCGGAGGGAATCCCCTTAGAAAACTCTTCGCAGAGATCTATGTGTTAATGAGATGATACTCCAGTAAATCTCCTAACGTGTTGACCGCGGACCCGAGAGTGTAATGGAACAGACCTAAACCTGCACACGAGAGCATGAGGGCGTATAGTATCGAGGTCTAGTATGAGTTCAGGCGAGCGCGTGCGGTAATGCGCTGCGATAATTTGAGAAAGGGTGCATATTGTTAATTCCTTTATATTATTATTTCATGCCAGTATTGTATAATTATCTATAATTATATCTTTCATCATGCCCATATCTCGTCGGTCAACTATGAGGATTACGATATTTTCATTATAATTTATTATCTCCTGATACAGGCAACGAGCAGCTATTCATTGAGAAAATGGAAAAGATTTACTTTTGATCCTTAGTTTAGTTGAACTGGGGAGTTTAAACATTTATCTATATTTAGTATTATTAGATCAATTTGTAGGTCGAGTATGTCGACTTCACGGGTAATTGATTAAATGATGTGTATCTGGAATCAGTTCAAATTTATTATTAAAGGTCATGTTAAAACCTTCATAAATATGACAGAATCCACAAGTGCCTTCCCTATTAGACCTAGTCTCGAGTTTGCATGCATTACATTATTATTATTATTATTATTAGAGAGAGAGTCATCTATCTCACCCTGAGGGTACGCCCTCCTCAGATTATGAATAGTACATTTATATTAATTCCGCACCTTGACAATTTAATAAATTATTATTATAGCAATCTATGCGAGAAAAATGTGTTTCCATATTATTAAAATGAGCTGGTTTGCACTGATACTATATTCTGGCTTGGTGTCTTAGATTATCACACTTGGTATGTAATCTCTGTCTATCTTTATTTTGAGTATCGATGCTTATGTATGTTCCTGAGAGCGCAAGTGAGGTTAATATTAACGGACATTAGCGGTAGGAAGAGATAATTATGAAATTGGCTTAGAGAGCTTCTAGGGTTGTTGAGTCTTTATCTCCCATTCACTAGTGCAAAAGGTATAACTAAATTTCTCCATCTATTTTGAGCTGTTCCGAGTAATAACTAGCATAATTGAGGTCTATTCTCTCATTCTTCCACTCCACGTCTGTGCTATATTAACTGTAGTGTTTGTACGAAGGCTGTATGCTGGGGGTACATATGATGAGTCTTTACAGGATAATGTACTAAGAAATCTCATATGAACTCAGACGAGGAGAAATGCGAGAGACAGAATAAATGCGGTAGTGTAGGAGAAGATGAGTGTATAGATGTTTAACGCAGACAAGATTATTCCGCAATGGAAATAGCTACGCACGGTATACTTATGTCAGTACTACTACCTCTCTATATAACCGAGACTGTTCAAATATACTCTGTCTGAGTTGGTATAGGGGTGAGCGGTAGTGTACAGCTTTATCTTTACTGCGTTGAAAAGTGGTTTTGCCGCTGTAAATAGAATATCGTGATAAACTTCTAAATTCCTTATTATACGCTATATATATTATAGTATTAAATAATAAATAGTCTAGAAAATGTAAAAAGTAGCTCGTAGTTTCGGGTGGCACATGGCACAGGCGCAGCATATGAGCAGGCAAGTCGGGATAGTTAATTTTATGAGTGAGCGGCGGCATGACAAGCGCAGCAGGGTGACTGGAGCTGGCTTGGACTAAGGCTGGCTCCACTCGTTCTCTTATTCTCATTTTCTCCACTGTTAATGAGATTTCTGAGTTTCTGTTCATGTCGGCTTCTCTAGGTCATAACTGTATTGACGAGAGAGCCATTGTATTCTCGGAGCGAGCAGGCACGGCAGATTGGACACAGTCTAGGGGAGTTGGCGACACAGAGGCGGCGGACAGCAGCGCGACGCAATGCAGGGGTGCAATCGGCTTGGGCGGTGGATTGCCTACGTTTCTGCTATCTCTTTCCTTGCGTTTGTTTCTCTGTGCTACTGTTCTGTTCGTCATTCGGGGGGGGTGAGGCCGGAGGGCCACAGTGAAGCAGTGCTCACGCGACAGGGTGCAGTCCCCGGGCTAGGTGGGTGCCAGGGGGCAGACTCTGTGTACAGGACAGAAGAGGTAAAATAAGGATTAAGAGGAGTGGCCCGGGTGCGGCGCGGTGACAACGCAAAACTAAGAGCGCAAGTCATATCACACGTTGTCATAATATGGCACCGGTGAACGCACTTACTCTGGAGTGCACAGAGGGCAGCTCGTGACGAACGACATAGAGGTTTCGAGTTGGTAAAGTGTCTACGGCAACTCAGACGCCTAAGCGGGCATCTAGAGGTAAAAAATATAGACATCTAGGGACACTTGAGTTATAAATGGATACATAGTAGTAAAATTATGAGCTAGTCCTAGGTAATATGCCTAAAACGTTTTACCGCACCTTCCACTCCTTCTTTATTGTTTTATTCTGTTATCATGTTTCTGATTTTGTCTGTCCGCATTCCTCGAGTTTCCACGAAGTGTCGGTCTTAAAGTCGAGGTGGATAAAAGTTAATATTTTTCAAGTACCGATATAGAGTGTATATTTTATATGTGCCGGCGTTTCGGGTGAAGTGACACTTAGGGGTAGAGCACCGTACGAACGTTGGTTATATAGTGTGGATGTATTGATGACGAAAAAACCGCAGATACCTACCTACTCAGTTTATCACCTAGGCGACATATGAGTGTATCTCTGAAGTCCATGTCGATAGTAGTACTGGTCGGCTCTGTTTGTTCCTGATCTGATGCACTCTGGTGATCGTTCTTAGTAGTCAAGATCGTCCGCAGTACGCAAAAGAAAAGGTAGAGCACTACGGATATACAATAGAACAAGCGGACGTAACCAGGACCGGAATCTACCGCGTGTGTTTTTCTTGATTACGCGTAATCTAATTCAGACGCATGCAGTTTATTCATGATATAAATTGTAAAGTTTTCTATTAAAAGTATCGCTTGCACGTCACCGAGTTCAACATATGTTTTTTCTGCACACATCTCATTAGGTGTTGACTATCTATCGAGTCAGCTATGGTGAGAGACCGTTATCGTTACATTGTTAAGTTATACGAATAATAGCTCATGTACGTTGCTCATATAACTACGTTATATATAGTATAAATTCTTATTTATAAAAAATTTAAAAGAAAACAGCTGGTTATATATATATATAAAGTCGAACCTTTAAATCGAGAGATTGGAGCGAAGACTAATAACACTTTGCGCTCTTGCTGCACGTGGTGCTTTCTCTCTCTCTCTTTCAGTTTCTGAGAGGTGTCCGTCTTCGTCGCATCCTCTCTCAATCTAGACGGTGATTTATGACGTCAGCTGCTACGGTATATAAGTAGTGCAAACTTAGCTGTCGATTGGTATTAATGAAACCATCGCAACTTTAGCTGCATATCGATTACTATACCTTTTTAACTATAACTCAATGGGGACTCCGTGTCTGTTCTAGAGGACAGTGTCCCTGTCGGATCTGACGTTTCATAAAGAGTTGAGGCGTATATATGAGGGTTTCCGCCTTCTCATAAGCATCTGTCGTTCGACTCTCTGGTAAGAGCGAGATAAACACACCCACTCCTAGGATGTATTCGGAGCTGCGGAGCGAGCAATTGAGAGCTTTTTGGATAAGTGACGTAGGAGATCTAGTATTTGACCCACGTAGCACGAGTGGAATTAACGCCAAAGAGGGCTCGCTGTCCCGTTCTTGAGACTAAGGTAAGGGTCTAGTTTCGCAACTGGACGGCATTGCTTCTTGTAGAGAATGATGAAATGTAGCATATATTGACTATGAATTACAAGGCACACCTCGTCTCGTTTTGGATATAGATTTTAATGCTCTTTGCCTATATATCCTTTTTTATATTTCACTCGCTCGTGCATAAAATACATGTCCTAGAGATTCCAGAGGGAACGCAACTGCATGACGAAATGTGTGGTGCGTGTGCTGTCGGGTCTTGACGCCTCTTGATCCGAACTATTGCGTTGAGTGTGGTATTACGCCTATATATATCGGCATGAGTCCATGACTCATATTACTTACGGTTTATAAATCA
Source organism: Trachelipus rathkii (assembly GCA_015478945.1). Taxonomy (NCBI): domain Eukaryota; kingdom Metazoa; phylum Arthropoda; class Malacostraca; order Isopoda; family Trachelipodidae; genus Trachelipus; species Trachelipus rathkii. The sequence continues at coordinate 28,411 of JABUQX010128316.1, forward strand.
TTATCCCGGAAGCTTGTCGCATGACAGACTATATTGCTGGAAGTCACTGTGAAGAATGCGTGTGTGGGGGCGTACCTGTAGCGGTTCAATATAGGTGAATCTGAGTTATAATATGACGAAGTGGAGCTAACATAGTGAATACGTACGAATTGGCTTAAGAAACCGAAAGCAACTTGCTGCTCGTAGGCTTATATGCTCTAAGTTTAGATCTAATTTTCTACAAGGATCCAATTTGATTACTTTGAGTATTTGGTGAGAAGTGTTCCCTGATCGTCGTCGTCAGCAGCGAGATAGCAGAGAACGGTATGGAGAGTTTCACACTGTACTCTATATCGTCGAGAGAGTACGAGCATAGATCGAGAGAGAACATACCACACTCTACACAGATTACAGCACTACTCCACGAATGTATAGCATTAATTAATGAGATCAATGCAATAAACTCAAATATTGAGTAGAAGTGGCGGAGTTAAGTAATAATTATGCGACATGAATAATGAGAGAGTAGGAACGACACTACCGGGCTCCCGAGACGCTCAGAGTAACTATGAAGTTTTAAGTTATCAGATATGCGGATAGAGATGACATATTTGGATATTAAAATAAAAAAGTTCCAATGATATCACCTGTCCTGGTCAGCGAAATCGGCTCTGTTTACCATCCTAACGAGACTGAAATAAATTATATTACCTGAGATTGAGAGTGAGTTCATAGTAGGAGGGTTAGCTGTTAATCAAATCAGAGTGTGTATATGTTCACATACACTGAGAGCATAGGTGTAACTGATGATACTACACGGTCCTATCTGATCAATAGTTAGTGCAATCACATGTAGATTGACTGCATATATGAAGTACTTATTGAAAGAAATATTATTTCTCCGGAGATTGAGTTCCTGTAAAAAGAGTGTAACACATGATCACTCGTGACTGCGTTGTCACAATGGCTATATTGGTACATATATTATTGCGAGGATGTATTCGTCACGGCACGCCTGCCTATACTCGGTGTTTACCCGGTAACACTTATGAGCCGCCAGACGGAACTCTTGTGAAGCGCTGAGCGCTAAGCTACGTAAGGTAAGAAAATACTTAGAGATAAGCAATCTATGATATGTCATGTCATGAACAAGTAATTATGGACAATTCTGGAGAATGAGACAGGAAGGTTGACTAACTTAAGTGTACGTTAGAAATGGCTTAAAGAAACCTCGCAAACTGTTTGAGGCAACCGAGTCGTCCCTGATTAATAAGACATGATCATAATAATGGGAGATTCTTGTCTTCTATGATATGTGGGTACTGTCTGTCGTTTCGTCGTTCTTAAAGGAGAGCGAGGTTGGGTTTTATATAATTACGTTCCCTTTCTCCTCTCTGCTCCGTCACGTCGAGGTCGAGAGCAAGCACAACCCTACTGGTGCGCCGTAAGTGCACCCTGATTAGGTGGAGCCATTGAACGTTGCTATGGTTCAGAGTATCACTAAGTAAAGCATATGCCGAATACTGTGTGTGATACGAGTCCGGGCTTGCCTTGCGCGAGTTTGTAAGACTAGGTTAATTTTCGTATTGGCGTATTGCATTCCTTGGGTATATTAACAACAAGATTTGCCATGAATAACACCTACAACGGTTAGTGATAAAGTTGCATCTCTTTGCCCAACCGCTAACTGCGCACACAAGAGTATTCAGGAAGTGGGGTACTTCTCTCAAGACTGACTCTCTATTCAGAGATGTGTGATCTGAGCGTACGAGTGGTTGTAGTGCAATATTTTCTCCGCGCGAGCTGGTATTCCGGCCGAAGCCGCAGCTGCTCGGAGAGCGCGCGCGCGCGCACTATGCGCCTGCTCGTTGATCTACTGTAGCTTACTCGGGGTGAGTCTCTGGCGGGGTGTCCATACCCGACTTTTTGCTAATTTCTTCGATGTGCATCACACGCGAGCCCCTGCCGTTTCGCTGCGCACGGGGTAATGGAACGCCGCCCTCCCGCGTCGGTAAAAAACCTACTAAGGCGCGCTGAAGTTACTTACCACCAATCGCCGAACATTGAGCCTCGAGGCAGCAGCAGCGCGCGAGCAGTCTCTTGGCCGTTGAGTAGAAGAAACAGGTTCCAACTTGTTATATCCAATGTACAGGTTATTGACCTGAGAAAAGGATTAAGGCAAGGCCACCCAACATGTAAGGTTGGGAACACGAGCGGAGTGCGCGAGATCGGTGGTGACACCAGGGGGAGCGACGAATTTACACAGCTCCACCTCAACGTAGGGCGAGGTCGATAGTGGGAAGGCGGACGGACCGGAGCTCCGCAGTATCGCCTCACACTTCCGCATACATTATCACTGACAGAGGAGTTCTGTGCGCGTCCGCGCGTAGAGATCTCGGCGGGTCTTAATGCCCTTCCACGCCTGAGCAGAGGGGGAACTTAGATACTCTACACATCCGTGCTCAAGTCGGTTTCCCCCGGAAGGCGAGAGACACCCGACCCTGCCATCCGGTGCGGTACCTATCCCTTGGGGTTCCCATTAGTCTTGAATTTAATGCACAATAAAAAAGGAGCTTAGAGTGAATAAACTCACGGGGAACAGCGCACATGTATTGTTAAACACGTGTTGCACGTGGACTCGCCAAAAGGATAACTCCTAACACGACCAAATTGCTATTCTATAGCCGCGGGTCTTGCTGGAGGAAGTTACATTCCTTTCCTCTTACTTCCAAGGTCATTTAGCACGACAATTTAGGGTAAAGGAGAAGAGATCCAGTCGGGTTGTTTTGTTGTTTAATATTCTGTTCGAAATATGATTCATCGTGGCTGACTCCTTACAGCTATTTCTAAAGCTCATATAGCATTTAAGGTTTCAAGACAGCACAAGAGTCGGTTAAATCGCTTTCTGAGAACCTAAAGAAAACAAGGTATCACGTCACTACGCTCCTGCATAGTGTATCTGCACGCTTACCGTAAAATGAAGGTGGGTAATCGCGTTGCTGTACTCCGGTCCCCAAAATAAAGCATTATAGAGAATTCATAGCGATTACGGTATGAAGAGCTATTTATCCGTATAGTCGAATAATTCATCATCTCGATTCATCTGCCTTTTGCATATTCGCTTGATGTTCTACGGAGGTCTAATGCTCTCTTTTCAGGTCATACAACTCATGACTAAATATCTATGTCACTTAAGTCCTATAAACTGTAATTATGCTTAGTGGAGTCTATAGGAACTATGAGATGAGATATCTAAATAAGGAACTGGTATTGTTACGTTGAGTGCGCTATATTACGGAATCTCACTGTATCCACAGTATTTACCTCTTAACGACGACGCGACTTACTGATATGAGTGAGCTATTACATTATTTCTATCAGATTACTCATAGGTCTTGCGCATTTATATGGGGGGCCGTTGTGAGTGTATAGCTGATCGCGGGAGTTTCGTTTGAAATTTTTTTTTTATACAGTGTAGGCTGGTGCTATAGCCTTTGTGCTGTATCTCTTAGAGCTAGCTTTGCTTAACTTACTTCCGAATGCGTCTTGAGAAGTACGCTACAGCATAACGTGCCGAAAGGTTGACAGCAATTAGAACAACACGAGCAGTATAAAGTTAACACAGTCACTACATAACACGTCCTGGGTACAGACTAATCGTGGTGCCTGACGCGGATCGACTCAGAGATACAAGTATTAGTTATCAGCGCAATATCCTAATAATTTTGGCGTTGTGCCCTGAGAGAGGACGGCGTGTACATAATGTGTTGAATTTTTGATTACAGCGAATTCCACCCACGATACAAACGAATTAAGATAAAGTACATCATGAATGAATAATTTAATAAAATTTGGAGAATAATTTATGAGATGCATTAGGTGTTACACTTACAATATAATAATGATCAGAGGAATTCACCAAAATAATGCGTATATATATGTGAAGTCCACTATAGGTCTATTCACGGGAGAGCTGGAGCGATTATACAAAGGGTATATATTTCCACAAAAATGCTAAACATAATTATATATTGTGCATGTTAATAACATTTGGGTTAAGTCCCGAAAAGTACTATATATCATGAGGCATATAATGGGAGTTAAAGGGTAA
>JABUQX010128316.1:45000-48209 GCA_015478945.1 Trachelipus rathkii
TGGCCTTGACCTTTTTGGGCCTTGACTTTTTTTCGACCACCTTTGATCTCCTGGCCAATTTTGGCCCAAAAGTTTTTTACCACCTTTGTCCTTTTAGGGGAAGTCGCTTTTTTGAGAACCCTAATTTTTTTGAGAACCTAATCTTTTTGAGAAACCCAATTTTTTGAGAACCCTTAATTTTTCGAGAACCCTAATTTTTTTGGCAACCCTAATGTTTTTGGAACCCTTCGAAGAAGGGTTGCGCAAAACGGTTGCGTAAAGCAACCGTTGTACGTATTGCCACCCCTATTTTACGCCCTATTTTTTCGACATGGGTCAATTTTTTTGCACGGAGATTTGCTACCCTTTGATCTTCAGTGGGTCCATTTTTGGCCCACGCTTATTCTTGGCTACCTTTGGTCTTCCCCATGGTGTAAATTTTTGGCTACCATTATGATCTTCACGTGGTCATTTTTGGCCCACGTTAATTTTTGGCCTACCTTTGGTCTTCCATGGGTCATTTGATCCACGGTAATTTTTGGCTACCCTTTGGTTCTTCCATGGGTCAATTTTTGGCCCACGGTAATTTTTGCTACCCCTTTGGTCTTCCATGGTTTCAATTTGGCCCACGGTAATTTTTGGCTACCTTTTGGTCTTCCATGGGTATTTTGGCCCACGGTAATTTTTGGCTACCTGTTGGTCTTCATGGGTCAATTGACCACCCTAATTTTCGACACCTTCTGCGTCTCCCATGGGTCAATTTTGACCCACCCTAATTTTCGATCAACCCTTTGGTATTCATGGGTCAATTTTTGCCTCACGGTAATGTTTTGATTTCTTTAGGGGCTTTCGCCCTATTTTTTTTGTGTCTTTCCTTTGTTTGACCAGTGATATTGGCCTTAACTTGCCATATTTCCATGGGTAATTTTTCTGCCACGTAATATTTTGATCTTCGCTTTAGGGGTTAGCCCTACTTTTTTTGGATGATCTTTACCTTGTTTGACCCCATGATTATTTCGGCCTTAACCTTGCCATATACAATGGTCCTTTTTGGCCCACGGTAATTTTGGCTACCCTTTGGGTGCTTAGCCCTATTTTTTTGATGTCTTTAACTGTTTGACCATATATTCCGGCTTTTAACCTTGCATTACAATGGGTCAAATTTGACCACGGGTTTTTTGTGTCTTCCTTTAGGACTTAGGCCATTTTTGATGTTTAACCTTGTTTGATCAATGATTATTTGGTCTTGACCCTGCCATACCACGCATGGGTCAATTTTGACCCACGCTACACTTGATGGCTTTGATGGTTTTCCCAATGCACCGTAAGGAGTATAAGTGATGTTCTATTTAGTGTTCTATGAGTATCTATTGAGTGCCAGGGTGAGTGCAGTGACGTGCAAGTGAAGTGCCAATGAGTGCCAATGGGTGCCAAGTGAGTGCAATGAGTGCCAGTGAAGTGCCACATAGTGCCAATGAGTGCCAAGTGCCAACTGAGTGCCACTTTTTTCAAAGCCTTTCCTAGCCTCCCCTGAGCCTAAAATAGCCCTAATATGGTGTCTACCCCTAGGTAATATATGAGGAACCAAATGGTGTACATTACAATCTTGCTGAATGCTTCATACTACGAAGTTTAGTATTTTTATAGACACTTATAGCACTTACCACTGCGCCATAAGACACTTACATCTAGCCCATATCACTTACAGCTCACACGCCAGGTACATTACACTTAGCCTCACACATGACTCAATTTTGTTGCCTCAGTCTTTGATGACTCATCTCTTGATTGAGTCCATCTTTGAGTACACCTATTTGATGATGATCATCTTTGTGACTTATCTTTTTGTCTAGCCTCTAATCATAACTGCCACCAGGCGCAGCAAGCCCCTCCGCAAAGGCATGGAGGCCCCCCCCGCAGGTGCGACGTCGCGCGAATGAAAATATATATCTATAAAGTCTTCATTTTATTTCATACTGTAAGCTTTTTTATTAAAACAAATTTTCGCGAATCTAAAACTGTAACTCTTACAGACTATTATTTAATCACGATATGATTATTACATTATTTTACTTAAATAACTTTTTACTTTAATACTCTTTTATTTATAAATTTTTAAAAAAGTTGTATGTAAGAAGAAAATACCAGAGAGTCTGATATATAAACATTTTTATTTTATACAATGTATATAATTTATTAAAAAACATTTTATACTTTACTTAAAGCAGTAAATCAGTAAATCAATAAAGGTGTAACCTAACACGAAGAGGGAGTTAGTATCGCTTTTGTTTTTCTGCTTTATCTGCTTTAACTACATGTTTTTACTGCTTTAACTCATGTTTCACTGCTTTAACTCGTATATGTTTTACTGCATTAACTCACATATTTATTAACAATACATACCTTAAAGCAGTAAAATCAGTAAATCAATAGAGGCGTTACCTAACACCCTAGGGGGATTAGTATGCTTTTTGTTTAACTGCTTTTACTGGCTTTAACTCATGTTTTTAAACTGCTTAATCTCATGTTTACTGCTTAACTCATATGTTTCAAAAACTGCTTTTAGCTCACATATTCCATTAACATTATTAAATACCTTTTAAGCAGTAAATCAGTAAATCAATAAGGTTAGCCCCTAGCACCCGGGGAATTAGTATGGCTTTTGTTTTATAAAAAAAAAAAGAAATAAAATTAAAACAAAAATAACTTCTTTAACTGGCTTTAACTCATGTTTTAAAAACTGCTTTAAACTCATGCGTTTTAACAAAACTTAAACAATAAATGAATATAAAACAAAGAAAAACTGACTCTTTAGTAACGAAAAACAACTTTCTTCTGGGTCTTTAACGAAACCTTGCTTTAACTTTCTGCCTTTTTAAAAAAAACGTTTTATAAAAACTTTTTTTCTCTGCTTTACTGGTTTGCTTTAACTCATATATTTATAACCATTATGTTTTTTATTTTGTCTTTTTTAATACTTTTTTATTATTTTTTATTTATTATTTTATTTATTTTTTTATTATTATTTTTTATTATTTATTATTTTATTTTATTATTTTTTATTATACTTAGTGTTATTTACTTATGCCTATTGTTATTATTATTTAGAACACCCATACACACACAACACCCACCACATCACACACACACACCACACACACACAACATTAACTACTTGCTTCCCATTCACTAATGCAACTTTTAACACACATTCCTATGAATAACTTACC
>JABUQX010128317.1:0-5000 GCA_015478945.1 Trachelipus rathkii
AAAATATAATTGAGTAAACAATATAATATATAAGAAATGAAATGACCAGAAAATAGCAGTCATGAATTTTTTTTCTTAATTTTTTTCTACTTTTTTTTTTTAAAATGGAAATTATAAGATATTTTGAAGTAGTGAGATTGCATCAAATATTTGCGTGATATTCACAATTTTATTAAAATTATCCTTCGAATATTCATTAAAAACTGCAATGATAATGTTTTCACTACGTTTACGTAGTAGGCCCGTTTTGGCTTTTTCAGCTTTGCCAATTTTTTGATTATTGAAAAGATCTGTTTAAACAAATTCCTTGGCTAAGTGTTCATTCTTTTATTTATATTTTTTTTTTTTTTGTAACAATTAAACTATATATATTAAATATATATATAATATATATATTATATATATATATATACTATAATAATATATATAAGCTTATTCAAATAAATATGATTTAATATTAATATAAATAACCCACTTTTTTAAGATCCTAAAAATCTTTCACTACACCCATATTCACCATCAAAAAACGATATCTTTGAATACACTTTATCATAAAAATTAACAATCTATACTTAAATATATAAAAATTAATATATAAGATATATAATTTAATGTTAATGATTAAATAAGTTTAATGATACACAACAAAGAGACAAAAGATAATACGACATAAATGAGAAAGAGAATAAAATGAAAAATTATAAAATAAAAATGAGGACCATAAATTAATAATCACTTCTTTTATATAAATATTTTATGGGTAGCTTCACCACTAACTACATCAACAAAAAACTTACGAGATAGGTAGTTAATAAGAAATAATTGTTTTATCTCTAAAATAAATATTAGTTAGGTAGTAAAATATGATAGAATTTGTGATATTATAATATATTAATAGAATATTTGTAGAGTTGAACTTTAATTCAAACTAAAACTTGAATGACCTTATAATTAATAGATAGATAGAGAGAGAGAGAGATCAACAAAAGTCAGAATAGTATGAAGAGAGAAGAAAGATGAAAGAGAGATATGCCCACTACACCTGAATGAGACTATCAATTCCAAATCACATGAAATATGATTTATTTTTAATGTTATTGTAAAAAGTTTATAAGAATAAAATAGATATATTCCATTCATACGTCGTTTTAGGCATCGAAAATCACGTTTATCTTAATAAATGCGTATAAAGAATTTGTCTTATTAGCGAGCGTTAAAGACAAAAATGATTATATAAATACAGAATAAACGTTGACTAAAATTAGTCCGTATTAATAAGTGAGTGTCACGTAATGATTTTTTTTATTTATTAATTTTTTTTTTTTTAAGGGAATAACGGAATGAGTTACCGTATAAATTTCTTTGAAAATTAATTTTTTATCTAACTAGATAGATCTATGAAGTGAGACTAAATAAAATGTTTAATGTTTCCAAAATAATAATTAAATGAATAAATTAGGATAATATTTGAATTAAAATAGTAACCATAATTTCCTAACCTAAATAGGACACATGTAAAAGATAAATTAGAAGTTAAAAGACTTGTGACTCACCGTTATAACATGACTACTAAGTAAAGATGTTCACATTAATATCAGAAATAGATTGAGTAATAATGAATGAATAGATACTAATTTATGATTAAAAATTCATTTGGTTTGAGAAAAGAAATGGCTTAACTTAGTAAGTATGATTAAAATAATAAATGTCTATTTTATATTTATGCAATTCTATAATGTCATGAACTATTTTATATGGAGGAATGGTAAAAAATAATGTATAATAGAGGCACGAACAGGTTGCATAATGAATATTTATAAACATCTTCATTAATATCAGTAGAAAAATTCACAAGCATTAATGAGAAGCCGAACTCACACTTACTGAATATTGTATTCTTAGATATTCCTAACTTGGAGAAAGTAATATTATTATCAATACAATTGATAAGTAGGCCATTATCACGGAATCAGTATATTAATAAAGCATAATGATGAATTATTAAGTTGGACAAAAAATATGACATTAATTTATCTAGAAAAATATAATATGAGAATTGTAATATAAATTTTTGACGGAATCAACTATAGATAATTACTATATATTTGAGAGAGAGGTATAGAGATTAAATTTACACTGAGGTTTGGAGTTAATCATCAAACAATCATATTCTATAACAATACGGGGAGTAAATTGTTTAGACATTGGTTAATATTACCCACGGAGTGGATACACTTATAATTAGGGTGGTAAAGTGACCGGAGTAGTAACATTAAGAAGGAAATATTTCCTAAAATACTTTGCTTGAGGGCGCAATAATGGCTTAATAAACGGTAATGATATTTAGTGGCAAAAACATGACAGATAATCTCTCCTATACGAAGAAAATTCTACTAGGGAATGCTACAAATGAAGCGTCTCTTAAGACTCTAGTTAATGACTATGCAGACTTCATGGTATACCATTTTCGAATCTGGCACTTTAATGTCAAACACCAAAAAGGGCAAGAACATTAAATTGATTCGTATGATTATGTATCCATACAAGCAGATGAAACGACGCGATATCACTTGCCCTTTCATTACACAGATTTTCGTGCATATATTCAATGTGACAGACCTAAACTGCTTAATTCCGGGTGATATATTTACTCACGTATTGAAACAACTATATCGCTTCCAAAACCAGAATGGACATATTAACTTTAAGCCTTTTTGTCATATAATTATGGTAATATTGAAATAGGAATGAATCACGAATTACAGAGATTGAGAGAGAGTAACTATACAAGTTAAGTTTTATGGCATATATTCTAGGATTAAAAATTTTTAGAGATGCGTTTTAAGCCCAGGTTTTATTCAAGAGACCTCTACAATGTGGGAAAGGCTTAAATTGCAAACACATAGTCCCTTTTGTCAGTGGTCGATAAGCGTGACGAGCAGCGGCACTGTGTACATGCATGCATAGTTTGAAACGGGTCCATATACGAAACAGGTGTAACCACAAAATCAATAGGACACACTCGAAAAGAGTACTAACCCTTAGCCTAACATTTGTTATTGTTAAAGCATTAAAAACACAACACATAATAACACATAGCCATATAGATATACAATTCTTAGAGTATATTATTGAGAAGTACAAGAAAAAGGCAACGACTGAATTTAAATGTATAAAGTAATATGGGATCTGCAGTTGTAAGGAAAAATTGATGCCTTTACTTTTTCAAATCTAGGCTTGCTATCAAGACGTATTAAATTTAATTTCTTTAGAGAGGCAAAGTATCAGAACATTAATTGCCAAAAACGCTTTCATTTCGTGTCCCTAGCCACTTAGCAAGAAATAAAATTGTTCACAAAATATAAACAGTAATATACAGAATACTCAGTATTTGGCTATAAAACCTTTCTAAGAGTAGAGAGAAAGATCGTCGAGTCGCTCGTAAGTTTCAACGAGATCTTCACGCATAAGAGTAACGCAAGACATTATCAATAAAAGTTTGTTAAATATGTTTCACATATTTCAATATAGATTTTATGTCAAAATCTAAGATGGATAAGTTTATTCTAAATATCGATATAATTGCGATAAAAGAAAACAAGGATAAACAAGTGTTTTCATATCCTACACAATATATTGATTTTAACAAGAATGAAGATACTGTTTTGGGACGAATAATAAGCATACGTTAGAATTATCAGTATGGTATACTTTGAAAGAATTATATTGGGATAAGACTACGAAGTTTAATATTTTTCAGTTCTGACCCAGTCTTTTCATTTAAATTTTAAAGGTAAAAACATCACTTAATATATTAATTATTACTAGTTCTATTTTCAACTGCAGTAAAATCAAGATTAATAAAAAGTCATTGCAGATTATGAAGATAAGCTTATTGAAAAATCATTATTTGAATCTTCAATATCCATTTTAACTAATAATATGTTTATTTTGGTCGTAGCACAGAGGTGTATGTACGCGCAGAGAGATGGTCTCTTCATTGCAAAGCGCGGCACGTGATGTCTGAGTAATTATAGATAGTTCCTATTAAGAAATGTATCTATAACACAAATTCGGCGGGACGCATGTGTTCATCTTCAAAGTCTTTTTGTGAAAGTAGCCTATTTTGGTGAACAATCTCTGGAAGAACGGAATATGCCGCCACCAAATAATATAGGAGCTATACTGCTAAGAAAGCAAAATAAATATATATCTATCCGAAAAGAGGAAAATGGTCAAAGATTCTCTAATCATATTCTTTGGAGTTGCGGTATTGCGCACGAATATCTATCTCCAGTAATGTCTTACGATCTTACCTTGTTTAACATTATACATTTGCACATGCAAGGTCTAGATGTTTATTCTCATCTCGCAATCAGCGAGTTAATGACTGATAATAGTCGAAGTGAGGAGGTATTAATACCATATCTTACTAACATAATATGGAGAGGAACATAGAGTTGGTTTGCTGGTCTGCAGGTATGCCGACGTGTTATGTGTATTTGTCGCACTAACTAAGAATATAACCTTTTTAGTTTCCATTACAAAATGTTAATGTAGTCATTATGTAACAAATTTTTTGGACGATTTAAATGGCTTATAATAGCGATGTCACTTTTATTCATGAAGGCCTTATAATATATAGCTTATAATATAATAAAATTTAATAGAAATCTGTTTATTTAAAAAGTGACGCCCGTAGTGTCAGACTCGACACGATTCTGTAAAACGAGTAGTTATTACAGTAACCTTATTATTATAATAGTCGAGTCATTAAAACCTTCTTTTAGATACATATACATAACATCACAAGATAGTATTAAACGCACTTGTCAGTGGCACTATCAATACTAAATAGAACTTTAAATGAGAGGATGAATTTTCCTATCAATTCAACACAAAATAGTGATTGAGAGAATATATTAAAATTATGATCACTCACCAATAATAAAGAACAGAATAATAGGGCAAACTATATTTATAGCGAGTAAATAATAAAT
>JABUQX010128317.1:15000-22500 GCA_015478945.1 Trachelipus rathkii
ATATATATATATTTAATTATATATATATATTATATAATATTATATATATATATATATATATATATAGGGCAAGGTAATTTTTTTAAGTGCCTCTTTGCATCCTAAGTGCAGAAATATAAATAATCCATTTAGATATATATATTTAATATATATATATAATATATATATATATATATATATATATATATAATATATATATATATTTATATATATATTATATATATATAATAAATATATATATATAAATTTAAAATTATAAAATATTTATATATATATAATATAGTATATATATATATATATATATTATTGTAAATAATGAAATTTCAAATTTAATACACAAAGAAAAAAATAAAAATGACCTATCTTTGCAAGCAACAGACCAGCAAGCTGATGAATGCGGTGCATACAAAATTTGGAGCTTTGCACGCGTCGAGCGAGAACGAACAGCGCTGATGAGCATGAAAGCACACATGCTCCGTGCCCGATGGTGTCTATTGGCCCTTTAGTGGGGTGTCCGCGGATTGCGCGGGTCTTTTTTTGGTTGATTCTTGTAATATATAATTATATAAATATTATATTATAATAATATATATATATAATATTACGTTTTATACAGGTGTTTCCAAGGGTTGGAAATAATTAAAATGATAATTCACACAGCCCAAATATTTAATAAATATTTTCAATAATTTACGAAAAGTTTTTCCAAATGATGTAGTACTAGTAGAATCTTATAGTTATTAAGGGTGTTTCTTTTAGCATGAAAATGAAGGAATTTAATATTTCTTTTTTTCTTTCTTAAAATCTAGTTAATAGATATCTTTCTTATCAAGTGAAGGTTTATGAAGTGGAACGTTTCCCCCCAGCGAATGCCTATTTAATCATACATAGCCCATTAAATCTTTCGTTGGAAATAGTTGACCTTAGCCACGTTTTAAACAATGTCGTAAGGTACTAAACGACCTTTCAATTGCACAAGTAGTTGATGGAAGTGTGGGAAAGTACTTTGATAGCTTGTGAACTGTTTGGGAAAAATGGTACAATGATTTGTAGTATGGGCTGTAACTCATTTTCACTTTTCATCTATTTGATTCCTATCTGAAATCCATTCCAGAAATTAAACAAGATTCTGCACTTCACAATTAGGTTGTCAATATTATATTCAGTTTTAATGAATTCAATTTTTTTTTAAATATTCGGATTTGGTTAATTTTCTTGTTCTAAACTGGGGCAAAATGCAAAGAAAGGTCGATGTTATATTGTGTTACGAAAATTTGAAACTCAGAGATGAAAAATGAGAGAATCAAGATAAAGTATTAATGGGGCAACTCTGAAGCAATCCTCAGCAGAACTTTTTGATGTCCCTGAGGATGGAATTCCTTTGGATTCTTTGGATACTGCACTTGGAAATGAAAAATCTTGGCAAAAATTCTTAGATTTTTTAAAAATTCCTTTAAAAAGAGACTGCATTATTTTCATTTCCATCAGTTTTTAAAATATTTAAAAGGTTTTTTCTATGTGAGCAATGACCTCATCAAATTTTTATTGACTTTAGTTTGGATGAATTTTCCTATAGGGCCTCCAAATACGAACTATATTCGTCATGATTTTAACAGATGAGAAAGGCAGGACTTCCTGCTGCTGATGAAAGCTGACATGCGGCAGTTCGTATGGCTTGCCTTACATCTGGATCAGATGAGAGATTTTTTAATGATAATTTTATTTGGCTAAAATGTTCTTAAAATATCCTAATTAATTTATATTTGGCAGACCATAGTGTTTCGCATATCAATAGTATATTAGCCACCAAATTTCTGCGAGACATTTTTTCACGGAAAAATTTATAAATTATTTTACTATCAATAGTGTTTCGAAATTCTGGACCAGTTTTTAGGTCATTAATTATTAAATTGAAACGATAGGAACAACAATGAAAATAATTTGGCTTTAGGGTTCTGATCTCTTATTAACTTCTGAACTCCATTTTCTGTGCAGTCATGGTGGAGCACCCATCAAACCAAGTTCAAGAAGCTTACTCTTATTTAAATTGTATATATCTCGTGTAGTAGACAATATAGCTCTTGCTATATCTTCAGCTTTTAGTTTTTCAAGAGGAATAAAGCCTAGAAATTCTTCACGTACATTGAGATCCTTATCAACGAAGCGAACACCAATCGATAGCTGTTCTGTGCCGGATATGTCTGCTGCCTCTTCTGCTAAAGGAGAGAAATATTTACAATTGTTTATTTCATTCAAAATTTGATTACATATCAACTTTCCACAAATAAATATAAGTTCATTCTAAATCATATGTGATGTGTATTTGGCCTTTGCTCCGCTTGATTTCAAATGTTTCACAAGAACAACATCTCCAGCTTCAACTCTGAATTTGAGCACATCGGAAAAATTTCCCGTATCTGCAGTATTACCTCGAATAGCGATATCATGGGTGCCATAAAATATTAAGGTAGAAATTATAGGTACCAATTTTTGCCTATTTTTTTTTAATAAATGAAGTGTTCAAGCAACAAGCAGTGCTCAGTTACACTAACACGCTTTTTTATATTATTGGCGTTTTAAATCTCCTTGCTGCTACCACATCTTAGATAATATTAGATTGTGCTGGCTACTGAGGCATCTTTTATCCCAATCTGAATTTTGCAATGGACTTTAGCACATGATGCAGGTCTTTATATTTTATAATGGGTTTACAATAAAGGAGCCAAATATGTCTCTTTTTATAGAATGTCTAAATAAGCCACACAATCTACAAACGATCTCTTTCAACTATTTTAGAATACGCCTAGCCAAGGAATTGTGCAGATCTGCTATTCATAAAGGAAAGGAGTTTTTCCTTTTCTCAATCTTTAAAATTGGGTAACAAATTAGTGTTTGTAACCGGTTTTGTTATAAGTCATAACTTTAATCTTTAATAGTTGCTTCGAAATTAATGTATTTCCAATATCCAAGACATTTTCCTCTTGGTACTCTATGTCCCAAGTAGCAACACTACTAAATTAATATCAATAAACAAGATTTGGCTTCCAATACCACTTGAGTATCATCAACAATGTACTAGAACCAGCCTATTAATGGGGTTCCGTGTTTTGTTCATCACAAGGTGGATAACTTTATCAATCCTAGGCCTTTTATTTAAGCTTATTCATAATTTTCATATTACTTTGGCAGATAATAAAATAATATTGTTTAACCACCTCCACTACCTTCTTTCGGCTTCTCAAGCACACAACAGTTACCTCCTTCCAGGACTGTTTCAAATTTTTTTCCCATTTAACAGTCCCTCAATATCTCAATCGTATAATTCCATTAAGATGTGAGCAAGATAAAAGCTATTATGCATCTAAAGTCTTTATCTTGTTAAAAAAAAAATACATACAACTGAAGAATTATTTTCAAACGTCTTACGATTCTTTGATTGGGGCAACAACGAATGCATGGATGGAGGTATACATGAGCGGCGTTACAAGTCTGGCTAGGGTAGGCATGGCCCTCCCCTACATTTCCAGCCACAAAGTATCTCAAGATAAAAAAAATAGGCTTTTCGTATATATATATATATATAATAGTATATATAATATATATATATATATATATATATATAGTATAGTATATTATAATAAGTATATATTATGATTAGTTATGAGTATGATATTATATATATATATATATATATATTTATATATATATATATATATATATAATATATATAATATATTATATATATATATCGTTTTAGCCACGTGATCTTAAAAAAAATTAATTGTGGAAATTTCTCATGAGATTCAAAACCTAGGGGGGGGGCATGGCCCTACCCTGCCCCCCATAACGGCACAATTTATATATATATAAGTATATATATATATATATATGATATAATATTATAGTATATATTAATAATTATATATATATATATATATATAATAATATAACTGTAGGCGCGTGGGCTCGCTCACCCGCGCGAAAAAGTAAAGCCCACTTAATCTCTTGGACATTCTCAGTTTTATAGAGTAATTTTGCGAACATATCTGAAGAAGATCCTCAAATAAAATTGAAAACCGAAGGAAAAATTTCAACAACGTCAACTCATTCTACGAGTAGAGGAACTCAATTCCCAGATTACTTTACGTTTTAATAATACATGAAGCAAATTTATATACAAGGAGAGTATATCGTGTGTGAAAATTCGAACGGAAGAAGTTGTGATGGTTTCTGAAAACGTGCTTGGCGTTTTTATTTTCACAAAATTATCTTTAAATACATTCCCCAATATTTTAGACTAATTAACTTTTCTAGCCAATGATATTTCTAAGCATTAAAAAATTTGTGAAAATTTGAATTTCTGCATTATTTTTATGGCATCGGCTTCATTTATTCAAAAATATTTCTAAATATTATAACTTGTATATTCATTGTTATAAAAATAATAATTCTATTATTTTCTGTAGCAGCCATTTTATTTACGTCTTCGTCAACCCAGTTGGAAAGAAACCCAACTAATTTATCAGATCAATGACCAACGTGGCCCGAAACTTGGCGTATGAAATCATTCAAATACGAATTAATAAAACTCCTAATAATGAATTTTTGATCTCTAAATATTTGTATCATTTAATCAATACTTAAAAAGCTCATAGTATCTAGTTTATACATTTACAAAAACTTTTCACTATTAACTTGATAGCTTTATCATCTTTCCTATTTATTTTAATATGTAATTATCTGCTTTTGGAGCGTTTCTTAAAAAAAAAAAAAAATCCGAGCTTTTCAACCTTGAGATCCTTTTTCAATTAGTTTTATTTTTTTTATATGATTCAATGTTATAATATGAGAAGAGGAACGGAAATCTTTCTTTGTTTCTTTCTTTTTGAAGTGAAAATATCAAAGATTTTTCTTAGTTTCAACAACTGTTAATCCCAGAAGTGAAAAATGTATCCTTTTCTTTAATAGACAATGATATATATATATATATATATATATATATATATATATATATATATATATATATATATATATATATATATATATATATATATATATATATATATATATATATATATATATATATATATATATATATAGGGTTATTTGCAACTTTAGTTTTTTTTTAAAAAAAAAAAAATTGAAAAAAACAAGTTTTTTTTTAAACAAAATTTTTTTTTTAAATTACCTCTTTTTATGTATATTAAAGATGTTTTAAATTATACAGTAGTACCAATACCCCTTCTAGGCTAAATATTGACCATTAATACGATTTTATATATATACAGTATATATATATATATATATATATATATATATATATATATATATATATATATATCATATATATATGCTATATATATATATATATATGTCAAAAGGATAATTTATAACAGGTGGTTTCAGGGGTGTCGAGAAAATAAAGAATAGTAGGAAAGGTGATTGATTTCTGTGAGGGAGAATATGTGTGTAAGTAATACTTTCTTTAAACACAACGAGTATCCATAAGTATACTAGAGTTGGTGTAAGTAGAGATGGTATCGAAGTGAAAAGTATGATCGATTTTGTGTTGGTGAAGAAAGAGATGTTGAAGTATGTGAAGGATGTTTAAAATCAGTGAGGTTTAGGAGAATGCGGTTATCGGATCATTATATTTCTATGTAAATTAGTTAGTGAGGACGGATGGAGAGGAAGGTGATACGGAAGGAAATGGGTAAAATTAAAGAGTGAAGTTTAGTGAACAAAGGTAATAGGATAAGTATGTAAGAGCCGCTCGCCAGTAAATCAGTTGAATTGAACAAGTTGAAACTGAATAAATCTGGAATCAAATGAAGGAATAATTGTTAACAGTTAAAGAGTATGTGGGTGTGCTAAAGAGTAGATAGAATGGCAGTGAGTGAGTCAGGTCAGAAGAGGTGAAGCGGTTAAAATCAAAACGGTTGGATAAAAATAATAAGTTTCAAAGATTAAGGAAGATAGAACAGTTTGGAAGGATAGATAAAGGGACATAAAGGGTAAAACTGGAAACAAGGGTCCGTCGAAGGTCGGGATGATATTTTATACTGATGAAATGAATATTGAGTGGAGTGTGGAAAAGAACACTTTGAAAATCTGTATAATATTAGTAATGAAGATGTGATAATGACTGTGTGTGGAGGGTTTGATGGTGCAAGATGGAATAGGTATTTTGGGGATGAGGAGGAGGTAATGGGTAGAAAGGAGGAAATGGGTAAGAGTGAAAGTTGAAGAATGGTAAATCTGCAAGTATAGATATGAAATTACTGGTGAAATGATCAGAACGGAGGCGTGGTTGATTGGATCTTGAAGTTGTGTAATAAAGCGTTTATGGAGGGTATAGTTTCGAGGGATTGGAGGAGAGCAGTAATAGTACCCTTATATAAGGGTAAGGGAGATAAAGGGAACTGTAGAAATTATAGGGTATTTAGTTTATTGAGTGTTGTAGGGAAGATATATGCTGGTGTTTTGGTCGAAAAGAGTGCGCCGAGTGACTGAAGGACTGATTGGTGAAGAACAAGGTGCGTTTTAGGAGTGGTAGAGGATGTGTGGATCAAATCTTTTACATTGCAGCAAATGAAAAGAAAAAGAGGGGTGAGGAAGAATAAATTGGTTTTAGAATTTATGGATTTATCAGGGTATGATAGGGTTATTGGGAAGGTCTATGGCAGGTGTTAGTGATATAGGTATAGTGTTGGTGATAGGCTTCTGAATGGAATCAAAAGTATGTATGACGATAGTGGGGCGTGTGTAAGAATAAATGGTGTCAAAAGTGATTGGTTTAGTATTAATAGCGGAGTGAGGCAGGGTTGTGTTATGTCTCCTTGGTTATTCAATTTGTATATGGATGGGGTTATGAAAGAATTGAAGGTGGGCGTGACAAGAAATGGTGTTAGAATGATGGAGATGAGTGGAGGGTGCCCTACCTATTATATGCGGATGATTTGGTTTTGTGTGGCGAATCTGAAGAGTTTGAGAGGATTGGTAGAGAGATTTGGCAGGGTGTGTAA
The DNA here is from genome assembly GCA_015478945.1 of Trachelipus rathkii. Lineage (NCBI taxonomy): Eukaryota > Metazoa > Arthropoda > Malacostraca > Isopoda > Trachelipodidae > Trachelipus > Trachelipus rathkii. The sequence continues at coordinate 22,026 of JABUQX010128317.1, forward strand.
AAGGAGGGGTTTGAAAGTAAACGTAGATAAGAGTAAGGTTATGGTTGTGAGTGAGGACAGTCCTCAGTGTGAAGTTATGTTAGATGGTGAGCAGCTGGAACAAGTGTCTGAGTTTAAATATTTAGGGTATATGTTGGATGAGAAGGGAACGGATGATGTAGAGTTTAGTAGGAAAGTTGTGAATGGCAGGAAGGTGGCTGGTGCAATTAAATCGTTGAGTGCACTGTAAAGGACTATGTCTTTAGTGCGCTAGGTCTTACAAGAGGGTATATTGTTACTTGTTAATGTATAGTAGTGAGACTATGGTCTGGAATAAGAAGTATAGATCTAAAGTTCAATGTGTTCAGATGGACAATCTTAGGGGCATGCTAGGTGTGAGAAGAATTGATAAAATGAGGAATGAACATATTAGAGTTGTGTGGTGTGAAGAAAGGGGTAAACGAGAGAATAAATGAAAGTATGTTGAGATGGTTTG
>JABUQX010128318.1:0-14447 GCA_015478945.1 Trachelipus rathkii
AAGAACACCACATGATAGGTTAGCATATTGATAATACCATTGTATGTAATATAATTGAGTTAATGAGTATATATATACAACTATAAATAACAGTATACTGAGTTATATAATATTTTTTGCTAATTTTGCTGGATGGAAGGGAAAGGTATTTTCTACTGAGGTGTAGTAGGTATATAAGAATACGTGATGTAAGATATAGGTAAATAAATAAATAAATAAAAGTATTTGTGTTCACGTTTTGGTATGCAATGGTAGTTTGGGAAATGCCTAGGAATCAGCCAATTTTTGTTCAATAAATAAATAAATAGGGTATATAAAATATGAATAAATTATAATAAAATAGCAATAGTAATATAATAAATAGAATACATACTAAAAAAATGATGTAATTTAAATAATGTTTTTCCTCAAAAGGTAAGATTTATATAACATAAATATTGACATAGTACGATTAAAGTAATTTATATATTATTCTAATACATAGCTGCAAATAGTATTAAGGTATGGAGAAAGAATTGATAATAAGAACAATATGAAATACGTATTGGTATATATATAGTATAGCTTTGTGCTAGTGCTTAGACAGTAAGTAAATTAGTATGCTATAAAATTGGTAATAGTTATAAATAGTTTATTTGAGTTCATTATTGGTGTCAAAATATATGATTATTAGGTCGTAATATATTATATATATATATATTTTATATATTATATATATATATATTATATATATATAATATATATATATATTATAATATATATATTATATATTTATATATATAATATATATATATATATATATATATATATATATATATATTATATATTATATATATATAATTATATATATATATATATATATAGTATATATATATATTATTTTCTTTCTTTTCTTTATTTCCTCTTTGCCCGCAGGACTGGGGTAAAGTGGCGTGTCATGAGTCCGGAATAGATAAAGCAGTAGAAAGAACATGACAAAGTCGAAAGGAAAGCCCAACCTTACCGCTCCCCTCTGTACTTTAATTAGTGAGAACTCGTCACAGACAAAAAATCCACCTTAGAGCTTCAATGGGACCGCGACGGACCCTCACTATGGTAAAGTCGTCATGTAAGGGTTCATCCTGGCCCAGGTCGCTCATACAAAACCCGATTCACTCCTATTATGCACTTTAATTCTCGCCATGCCAAACTCACATTTCTCGTCCTTCAGACAATTCGTTCACACGCCTCAATACTTTTCTCTTGGTCTCACCACCGGTCGGTTTCCAACACACTCGCCCCTATACATTTCCGCTTAACCACCGACTATCATTCATCCTTCACATGACCAACCATCTCAACATACTTTCAATTTATTCTCTCATTTTACCCCTTTCTTCACACCTACACAACTCTCTAATACGTTCATTCCTCATTTATCAATTCTTCTTCACACCTAGCATGCCTCTAAGTTGGTCCATCTGAACACATTGAACTTTAGATCTATACTTCTTATTCCACACCATGTCTCACTACTATACAATAACACAGGTAACACATACCTCCTGTAAGACCCTAGCACACTCAAGACTTAGTCCCTTTTAAATCACCAACGATTTATTGCACCAGCAACCTTCCTGCCATTCACACTTTCCTACTACACCTGCATCATCCGTTCCCGTTCATCCAACACATACAATAATATTTAAACTCAAGAACTTGTTCAGCTGCTCACCATCTAACATAACTTCACACTGAGGACTGTCCTCACTCCAACCATAAACTTACTCTTATCCACGTTTTACTTTTACTTTTACACACCCTGCAATTCTCCACGGAATCCTCCACTCTCTTATATTCGCCACACAGAACCAAATCATTCGCATAATAGGTAAGGGCACCCTCCTCCCATCTCCATTCTCCATTTGGCATTACAAAGATCTGGTTTCTGCTACATTCGTGGGCGGTTTGAATATGGTTAGCGTTTGAAGCTTTGCTGGGTCCGGAAATATGGGAGGGAGTATTCGAGGGCTAAACATATAATTGTAGTATAATTTGATATTCTATATATAATAGTATGTTTTTGAGTATAATATTGGTGAATGTGATATATTGCTTCAAAGCTAAAGGTTATGATTGTCATAATAATATGTGATATGTGGATGAGTAGGTTTTAGTATGAGGTGAAATGTATTGGATATTTTATTTGTGGGCTATATAAGGTTTAAATCCTGACATTATATATGTAATAGGAGAAACATATGATAGTGAGTATTACTCATATCCTATTGCGAAGCTTTAGTAGGTGTAGATTTTGTGCTGACTTATCCAGTGTGAGGAATGGTAATATGATATATAGTGGGGATTGTATGATAGGATATATTATTATATCCCCTTAAATAAATTCTGTTATATTCCGTATATATAGTTAGTTGTTATTTGACTCTCTATATATAATACTAATATATATATTACATATATATATATATATATATATATATATATAATATATATTATATATTATACCCTCACCTACTACTGTACGTGATCGTGCCGATAGCCTCTTATAGGCTAATCTATATATATCTATACTATATATCTTATATCTATATATTATTATATATATATAATTCTTACTTGCCATTTTCTTATATAATATTATATATATATAATATTTGATATATATATATTACTATATTATAATATATATATTATATGTGCTATTCCCAGGCATCTTACCTTGTAAAAAAATATGTTTTTAGGAGAAATTTAATCTCAGATATTTTAAATGATATAGGCTTATATTAATATAACATTATTAAATTTCTTGAGAAAATTATTATGTTTATAATTTATAATTAAAAAAAGACTTTATCTTTTCGCTTTTTTTATAAATCCACATCGTTATTTAAAAAATATGCCGGTTTAAACTTATTATTTAATTTAATTGAACTGTTGTTAGCTGTAGTAAGTATTTTCTATTTTATAATGTTACGCTATATATTATGTCTAAGACTAGTGTGCATTTGAGGTTTCTTACATCGTGGTATCGGTTGAGACTATAGTATGAAGCGTCACAAGTAAGATGGGTGACATCCTTGACGGATACTTCGTTATTGGTCTACATAAGTATATTTGATAAGATTAAACGCGGTATATCTGTTGATACTCTGTTCTATATACGTAGTCTCTATCTCCTACAGTAAAAGAAGCGGACTAATTCAAAAAATACAAAACACGTAAAGTTATTTAATTCACATGGTTAATCACACTATATTTGTCTTTTACGTCGCGTCGATTAATACAATTGTAAAAATACAAAAAATAAATTAAGAATTAATAATTATAAAATGGGTTTGTTCCGGTATGTAATATATATCAAAAATACTAATATATAATATTTTGTATACAAACAAATGATGATCATTGCATCACTTTTGATATATTATTATACGAGATTAAAAATTAATATAATTTACATTAGTTAATGTTCGCACTCTCACTTTGGGGTAAAATAAGTTACCAATGATTAACTTTATAGTGATTTATTTTCTTCTTCTTTATTAGATCTTCACGATTATGGTAGCTTATGCAAATATTCGACCTACACGCTTCACACCCTTGGGTAGTCAACAAAGATTGGCACAATAGTAGGAGACAACCTCTATATTGTGTAAGTCAAATTTGTTTTCCTTCGGTACTCTATTTAACTCTTCATTACTACAAACGGATATATTTAATCACTCAGCCAAAAGGGTGCTGACCTCTCTGGAGTGCACCACCAACCCCCGGATGGGGCTAGTGAGCCGGGAGAGGACAGATTATCTTTCAGATGCCTGCTCGTAGCTCATTTTATCGGAGTCTTCGGGTTGAAGAGATGCGGCGGGGAGTCTTTGAGGACCTTAAAGATTTTACCCGAATTCCCCAAAGCGCCCCACCGCGTCGGGTTCCTCACGGGCCGGTATTTTACCATTCGACTTCTCCCATGAGCTTTATATTGGCGCTTATAATTTTGAGGAAGTGGCGAGTCGGACAGGCGAGGTTTTTTAACCGACTTCTCTACGTGTGCGATCTTTCTTCAGAAGGGGAAGTATCCTCAACGTCACAATAGTCTTTTGTTCGTCGCCCACTCGCTGATGTTTCTGTCTGGTTTGGCGACATGAATGGCCTCCATTATAAGTTCAAATTTAGCGGGTGCAATACACTTCACTCTTATGTTAATCCAATTTAACTTCTTATAGTTATCAGAAGAGCTGGTTCGTTTCCTGAAAGGTGTCCTCCTCTTGCTTTGCGGCAGCAGTAGTCTCCATGGATTCTTCCTCCTCCAACAAATAGGCCAAATTGCTATCTTTTATTTCATTTATTTTATTATTATTGTGTATATGTTCATATATTTTTTTAATCATCCATTTTACTCTAAAAACCATAAAAGGATTATCAATGTGTAGTCACTGTCAAACATAAATAAGGTATTTTATGCATTATTACTTGATACATAAATATTATAAATATAGATTATTTAGTATGATATTATATATATAGATCATCCCTTTTTCTTATAATTATTTATATTTTTTTTTTTTTTCACTCACAGTCTATGTTTTATTGCGCACGACATCTCTATATTTTAAAAATTGCACCGCACCAAAATGAGCGCACTGCACTGCATCTGGTGAGTCGACCAATCCTATTATTAATATATTATAAATAATCGATATTTGTATCATTCAACCCTGTTTAATCGATATTTGTATCATTCGACCCTGTTTAATCGATATTTGTATCATTCAACCCTGTTTAATCGATATTTGTATCATTCGACCCTGTTTAATCGATATTTGTTAATTTTTTTGTGTTTGTATTCTATAAAGATGATTTTATTTTAAAAAGAAGTGGACACCAACTTCTTTTTGTCAGTCTTCAACTTTGTATTGAAATTATTTAACTTTCTACGCTAACTTCAATTATAAGGATAATATATACACGATGTCAGAAGTTTGAACAAAAATTCCTCTTCGACTGAATCAAAACGCACTTGTGAATATCTATTTTCTTTAATTTTTTTGTGTTTGTATTCAATCGGAATGAATAGATAATTTATTTTAAAAAGCAAAAACGAAATTGAACTTGAACGAAATGCTTAAAAATTAAAAGAATAATTAGAAATAGATTAATACAATTAAAATAATTAACAATAAAAACAATCAGATAAGTAGAATAGAAATAATAAAATATACAATAACATACAATAATAGAACTTTATATCTTTTATACCTATACACCTTCATCTATTATCTGCCCAATGATACCTGGGAGTTAATAGATGCGTTAAACATGCACAAAAGTACAACTAAAGAATATAGAAATAGTAATATTAATATGATAAACAAATCGAAAAGAAAGAAATCCTTCTCTGTACTAAGCCTTATATTACTCTCCTAGACTTACCTTTATATCTTTTTAGCTGAGAAACTTATCGATCGGCAGTCAGAATAAATTCCACTAATCCTAAGAGCATTCACGGGTTAACTGTCGATGGTACTCCACCTTCACTAGGTTGTCTCTCGTGTCTTAATATAAGTATGCGGATGTATATACAATATTAAATCACTCTTTGACGACTCAAATTGAGTATAGAAATAACCTAATGCTCTATATGGAGTGGAAGGGCTTCAAAAGATTACATTATAATTGGTTTTGTCTAGTTAATATAAATCTTTCATGTCTCAGGTATTAATTCACTAATCCAAAAAAAATCTAAATATAACCTTACGCATTCTCTATTATTTTCTTCTTCGCTTCGGTTTCTCTAGGACCATTAACACTTCTCTCTCCACATATTATCTTTACTTTACGAGGTCACATAAATTTCCCTTGTGGTAATTTAGGCTAGATCATTTTTATTATCAAAATCTATCAACCTTTTTCTTCTGGTTTTCACTACTATCAAGCCGGTATGATCGATTATATACCTTAAATGCACACATCTACAATAATAATTAAATACGTCCGCTTAACCAATTCACGACTAATCATTCTCATTATATATTATATTATATTATATATACTATCTATTTATAATATTTTCTTACATGCAATGAATCAATACCTATCAACATTGTTCATTTCAATTATTTCTCTTTAATATTTCATTTACCTTTATCTTTTTCCTCAGCTGTCCCGCAAACTCTCTAATTATATCGTTCATTATCACTTCATGTACTTCTATTCTTATTTTTACTCCTTCATACTGTAGATATCTCATATTTCTCTTCACGTTCTTTATTGTTCTATTTATACTGTCTTCTCATTAATAAAGATTGGTCCATCTGTAACACGAGCTTGTTAAGCACTTTATAGTATGATCTTTCTCGGGTTATTATTCTCAACGAATAAATGGAGATCTCTCTACGTGGATAGGGACACTGAATTTATAATACAAAACTCAGATTATAACAACATAGCATACCTCACGTTAACCGTGATCTCGCCACATAAATATTCTCATAGTACGGATGCACCACCGTACACTTGTTATTCTTTTTTTGTGTGTGTTGTTAGCAATATAGGAGAATGAACAACATACAAGGGTTAAATCTAGAGACTATGAAATAGTGCGTGTCTTGTCGAGGAGGTATACTATCGGCCTGTGCGCGGGAACTGTTATCCCTAGTTGTAGTGCTAGGTACAACTTTCGTCGCCCGCATTCGCCGTGGAGGTGGGTCTCCGGCCCCAACCACCATCTCTTGCGATACCGTGTTGGTGTGTACTTATAGTCGTGGGTTAGTTTTCCGTCTCCGGCGCTCCCTACGCATTCCGCAGCAGGGTGTGAAAAAATACGTCTCACGGCGCTTGCTGATCTTTCATAATTCAGGAATCGAAGCTCATCCTAATTTTATATTATTTTTCTGTTGTTATTATATTTTTTTATCATATATTTTATTTTTCTATATGTTTATTTTAACTAAATAATTCTTTTGATAAATATAAGTACTTTATTACGACGCTGGATATCTACATATATAACTGATATGTATAATATTCGGTTATTTTTCCCTGTAATGATTTAATCGTATACTTTATCTTGTAGAAATAACTTTCATTTACATCGAATAAATAAAAATGTTTTTATCTATTATTATATTAATATATTTTTCTTACCAATTTTTATAAATAAAGTACCCTTTATATACTGTCTGCTGATTTCAAATATGTAAAGGGTTTTTCTGTAAGTGTCGTACTTACTTTTCAAGATAATATTTTCATCTCATTTTTAAATAAATATAATATTTTATAACTTTTAATAAATGTGTTAGAAAATAGTTTATATATTCTTACTTTATAAATTAATCTTTTGTATATCTTAATCTTTCTGATCATTGTTCAGTTTCCCCTATTATTACTTAAAACAGCAAATAAGATAATCCTTAATTGGTGCTTAGTCGTACTATTACTATTAAATAAAAATATGAATAGTTAACTAAAGATTGCTAAAACGAACCTTGCCAAAATCGCTTTGATCTTTTATTGATAGAAAATTGTTCTAAATCTAATTCTTACCTACCGACATAAAAGATTGATTAAAGTTGTAAGTGAACAATATGAGTATGTTGTTGTGGAATAATTTAATGAAGATGTAAAATTATATGTGTACCATGGTAAAAGTAGGTTAAAATGTTTGTAATAACATTCATTATATCTTCAAAGGTGTTTAATAAGAATTTTAAAAAAATTGAAGGTGCAGAATATAACTATAAAATAATTTGCTATAATTTATGTGAAAAAATATGGATTTTTAGGCCTCGTCTTTCGATTATCTATCGAAAAGAAAGTTCTTTTAAAAATTCAGAGAAATTACAAAATTAAATATTCTTTAAAAATAGTATCTGGTACCAACGTAAACGTCTCAATATTATTGTTTATAAATAATTTTGTTACTTTTAACATATTATTGAGATTAAGTAACTTGTTTGCCGTAGTTAATTAAGTCTCCAGACTGCCTTGATGGAGAATATAGCGATTTTTACAAAATTTCTGTTAATTAAATTTATTTTTATAATGCAAGAAGAAATTTTAAAGTGTTTATGGAATATAATTTTAAAGTTATATAAGTCCGGTTTTTGGCATACATAATCGTATTCTTCATAAAAAAAGGTATCTAAAAGACCATCATTGTATATAGTTATTTAGTTATAGTTAGTTAGTTTGGCAGGGTGTGTAAAAGGAGGAGTTTGAAACTAAATGTAGATAAGAGTAAGGTTATGGTAGTGAGAAGGGAGTCCGCGGTGTGCAGTTATGTTAGGATATATGTTGGGTAAAAAAGGAACGGATGATGCAGGGTGTAGTAGGAAAGTTGTGAATGGTAGAAAGGTGGCTTGTGCAATTGAATCCTTGATAAATGTAAAGGGATTAGGTCTTGAGCGCGCTTGGATTTAGCATGAGGGCATGTTGTTACCTGTGTTAATGTATAATAGTGAAACTATGGTCTGGGATACGATGTATAGATCTAAGGTACAGTGTGTTCAGATTGACAATCTTAGGGGCGTGTTAGGTGTGAGAAAAATTGATAAAATGAGGAATAAATGCATATGGGAGTTGTGTGGTGTGAAGAAAAGCGTAAATGAGAGAATAAACTAGAGTACATTGAGATAGTTTGGTCATATGGAAAGGATGGATGACAGTCGGTTGGTTAAGATGATGTATAGTGGCGAGTGTGTTGGAAATCGACCCGCTGGCAGACTGATAAAAAAGTGGAAAGTGGATTGAGTCAGTAAAGGAATGCCTTAAGGAGATGAATGTTAATTTGGTACAGACGAGAGGAAAGATTCATAACAGGAGTGAATGGCTGGGTTTTGTGAGGGGGTATGGTTGTGGGCTTTGCCCTGGGGATGAACCTCACATTGACGAAATACCACAGTGAGGGTTCGTTGTGGTCGTATGGAGCCCTAGGGTGAATTTTCTGACCGCGACGAGTTCTCGCCTAAGGGTATAAAGGGGGGCGGTAAAAGGGGGCTTTCTTTTTCACTTGCGTCATGTTCTTCTACTATTCTGTTTTGTGTATGCTACGCACCTCACCCAAATCTGGGGATAAGAGGAAGTAATAATAATAATAATAATAATAATAATAATAATAATAATAATAATAATAATAATAATAATAATAATAATAATAATAATAATAATAATAATAATAATAATAATAATAATTTATTATAATCATCTTGTTCTTCCTCCTAATATTTCAAATATTTTCAAATATTTTCCTTATGCTTGATAAAAGAGTGAAATATTTCATGTGTAAATGGAGCAAGAATTACAGTTGAAGTCGGAGTCAGATCAGGAAAGGTAATTTTTAAATGAGGGATCTGTATTTGGAGCCAGTAAAAAAAGATAAAAAAAATACAGACTTTACAGCCCAGTTCGTGAAGATAGAATACAACAATTTATTTATGATTTACTCTAAAGTTCAACCACGATTACAAAGTGCATATGTTGTTTTAAACTTGCATAATCTTTTGCCAACCTTGGTTTTAATTTGTGAAAACATTAAAATTTTTGTACCTTTTACACCTGTTTTTTTTACATTATTTTTTTAATATATTATTTTTTTCACAGTTTCTGAAATCATTTTCATTAGTAATATTTATGTACACTTCAGGTTGTTTTTGAAAGAGAAATTTTCACTTTCACCCATTTTCTCTCCTGTTGGTCAATTAGTTCATCAAGTGGAGATAAAACGTCGCAATCAAATTCTGTGCCAGTTCATTTGAAACAAAGATTATCAGAAGAAAAGGAAATTGCTTTAGGTAATTCATAATACCAATATATATATATATATATATATATATATATATAACACTGTATATCTGTATCTTATATATATATATATATACTCTCACCATATATATATATATACACCTGTATATATATATATATGCTATACTCTCTCTCTTTCTCTGCCCTGTACTATGTTCTTTTTCTTTGCTTTCTTTCTTCACCTTCCTCTTTGCCCAAGATTGGGGGGGTAAGGTGCTGTACAAGCTTGCATCAGGAGAAAAGCAGAGAGTAGGAGAACAACTGACAGGCACGTCTAGAAGAAGCTGCAGCCTTACCGCCCCCTCTGTACCATTATAATAGCCAATATATATAACCTTGCCAACCAACCAGCTTATGCTCTTATAGTAGCTCATATAACTCTTCTTATAATATATATAATAATATATATATATATATATATATACCACCTATATATATATGTACTATTATTATTATTAATGTATAACAACTTATATATATATATATATATATATATATAACATATATAACATATATCTAAAATCTTTGTAGCAACATCATCTGCTATATATATATATATTCTTTCTTTCTTCTTCATCTTCACATTCCCAATGATGAAGTAGGAGCGTGAAGCCAGCATCGGAAAGAAAAAGCGGTAGAAAAATGCTGGAAGGCAAAGTCGAAAGCCCAGCTTTGCCCCCTCTGTACCATTAATTGAAAGTAAGAACTCGTCGCAGTCAGAAAATCCACCTAGAACTCACGGAACCGCGACTGACCCTCACTATGGTAAATCGTCAGTGTAAGGGTTCATCTCTTGGCCCAGGTGAGCCCATACCCCCTCGCAAAAACCCCGCCATTCCCTCTATTAAGCACCTTTATTCTCGCCCTCTGCCAAACTTACATTTCTCCCTTCAAACATTCGTTTACTGAATCAATCCACTTTCTTCGGTCTCTCGGTCTTTTCCCAACACACTCGCCACAATACATCCGCTAACCAACCGACTAGCATTCATCCTTTCCATGTAGATCAAACATACTTTCATTTATTCTCTCATAGTTTACCCCTTTCTTCACCACACAACTCTCTAATACGTTCATTCCTCATTTATCAATTCTTCTCACACCCTACATGCCCCTAAGATTGTCAAATACGAGACATTGAACTTTTAGATCTATATACTTCTTCATTCCAGACCATAGTCTCATTACTATACAATAACACAGGTAACAACTTATACCCTTATGTAAGACCCTAGCGCACTCAGGACTTAGTCCCTTTGCATTTCACCAACGATTTAATTGCCAGCCACCTTCCTGCCATTCACTCTGCTGCACTCTGCATCATCCGTTCCCTTCTCATCCAACATATACCCTAAATATTTAAAATCGTACTCTCTTCAACGTTTACCTCAGAGGGACCATAAGTCACAACCACACATACCTTGACCTTTTCAAACTTAAATTTAACCATTAGAATTCTAGGACTCACACACACACAAAGTCTACCATAGCTCTGTACCAAAAGTCACTCATCAAAATTGCAACTCCTTCTCTCCCCTCTCATTCCCTTTCCACACCAGTAACATTTCATACCACACCACTCATTTTCACCGTTTCCTTTCATCTTTGTTTCAATCACAGCAATCAAATTTGCCCTTTCTATACATTCATCACCTCTCTCCTCTTCTCAACATTTATTCCTCTGACATTCCATGTACTCATACGATTCATACATTTTCGCCGAAAGATAGAAGGCCGTTTACGGCGATCACGACCTTCTCCGAGGCCTGCATTAGCATTCCTAGCAAGAGATAAGTGGCCCGAGTGGGCATCAGCAACTTCTACCACCGTCATAGTCGCCTTCGACACGCAGGACATACGATGTGCTCAATTCTTTCTCCCCCCCCATATATATATATGTTATGTTGTAATGAGAGATTGGCCTTCCCGTTTCATATCATTAATCTCTCATTACAACATAACTTCTTTCATTTTAATGGCAAATATTACAAACAAACTTTCGGCCTGAGTATGGGATCCCCACTGTCTCCCATACTCAGTAACATATGGAACTAACAGAATTTTATCATATTTTACCCCACCCTTTATTAAACAATAGTTTATGGATTAGATATGTAGATGACATTTTTGTCTCCCTCCCTCACAACACCAACCCTAATGATGTCCTAAACTATATTAACTCTATTCATCCTTCAGTTCAGTATACGATAGAAATGCCTTCCAACAACTCTATCCCCTTCCTCGATACCTTAATCACATGGAATAACAATTACTTGCAATTTACTATATATAGAAAACCAACATTCGCACCAAACTATATACATTGGCTATCTAATCATTCCCCAAACACAAAATTAGCTGTTCTGTCATCTCTATTTCTCCGTGCCTTTCGTATATGCTCTCCCCCTCTACTAGCACAAGAAACTAAATACACCCCCATAATACTTTCAAATCACTTTACTATCCTGAGGTTTTCATCCACAAAAGCATTTAACAAAGCAAAAAGAGGTACTATATTAGCACCTTTCCCCACAAAAATAGCAACACACCCTCTGCTTTTTACCAATTCATAATTACAAATTGTATTCGTTACTGAAGCAAATATTACAAAAATATTACCCTCATTCCATCAAATAACATCACCTTAAAAACATTCTCAAAACCCCAAAACGAGAGATTGGCCTTCAAAGCTGTATATATCACATTCCCTGCAATACTTGCAATAAAACATATATAGGGAAACCATAGATTTGCAAAGAAGAAAAAATCAACATACAGATGACCTGCACAAGGACAGCATAAATTCAGCTTTAACAAGTCATAGGCGTAACACAGGCCACTCTATCCAATATCAACTTAATATAAAGATGATCAGAAATATCAATCACTCGAACAAAATCATATAAAAATCATGGAATCCTTTTGCATTTAAAATAGTAACAACTACAGTAAGCATCCCGGTGAAGTTAAGATAGATTTTATACAAAATGAATATCTGAAAACATCAAAATATTTCAACAACACCATGAAGAAAATAGCAGACCACCTGAAACACACTTGAACTGATGAAGATCAAGAAAGAAATCCAGTCCCTTAGCCTGAAGAGGTCTCGCGTGTCGGGACGAAAATTAGCTTTCCTTTTTAAAATTTATTTCATTAAAAAATAAAGTGTCTTTAACAAAGTTTTTAATTTGTGTACATTTAATAATAAAATAAAGTGACAGTAAAGCATAATACTAAAAAGAATCCAAGGGCTTCCTCTCTAAAGTAAATATATCACTACGACAAAGTAGTTCTTAAATATATATATATATATATATATATATATATATACATATAGATATATCTGCTATATATATATATATATATATATTATATAGCAACCATAGCCAACAGCAGCACTACCACAGCCTGCTCTTCTTGCCCTATGCTCACTCTTCCAATATATATAGGTGTGAGGAAAATTAATAAAGTGAGGGGAATGAACGTATTAAGAGTGGTGTGGTGTGAAGAAAGGGGGTAAATGAGAGAATAAATGAAAGTATGTTGAGATGGTTTGGTCATGTGGAAAGGATGAATGAAAGTGGTTGGTTAAGCGGATGTATAGTGGAGAGTGTGTTGGGAACCGACCGGCTGGGAGACCGAAGAGAAAGTGGATTGAGTCGGTGAACGAATGTCTGAAGGAGAGAAATGTGTGTTTTTGGCAGAGGCGAGAATAAAGGTGCATGATAGGAGAAGAATGGCGGGGTTTTGTATGGGGGCATGATTTGGCGGCCCACCCTGGAGCCCAGGGATGAACCTGCCCATTGACATGATTTACCATAGTGAGGGTCCGTCGCGGTCCCATGATACTCTAGGGTGGATTTTCTGTCTGTGACGAGCTCTCACTAATTAATGGTACTGAGGGGGCGGTAGGCTGGGCTTTTCTTTTCTGGAGACGTTTGTCATATTCTCTCTGCTTCTCTTCCGATGCTTAGCAGCTGTTGCCAATCTTGGGGCAAGAGGAAAGGTGAAGAAAGAAAGATATCTTATATATGTATATATATATATATATATATATACTCTATATATGTATATATATATATATATATATATATATATATATATATATATATATAACTTTCAAACTGCAAAACTTAATATATAAAAACCAAGATTTTTGTATATACTTCAAACTATATTTCTTCTTTCAATAATATATGTATATAGATAACCATATATAACCAACATGTAGCATATATATGTATAACACCAACTTATATATCATGTAGCCAGCCATATGCGCCAACCATCAGCCAACGCCAGCCCAGCCATGCTCAGCAGCCAGCGCGCATATATGCCGCATATAATATGTACTATATTTAATACAACTTGTTTTCTCTCAGAAAATCAATTATTTTCTAAAAATTTCTTTCGAAAAATATTTTTTATTGAATTAATTAAATGTATTCCTTTTATAATTTAAATTATTAATTAGTTGAAATTATATTTAATTTTCATTCCTAAGTTTTAAGACTTTCAGTATTTTTGACTTACATTTCTAATTTTAGCTAACTAGCTGGCCCCGAAGCAAATTAGAGCAGCCCCGGCTGGCAAAAATTCCACCAGTCGGTCCCTATATATACTTATATAATATATATATATATATATAT
>JABUQX010128319.1:0-10000 GCA_015478945.1 Trachelipus rathkii
CTCATATTTGATATATATTATCTCTTTATTGCTTTGATTTAATAATATATTTATTATGGTTCAACTATATTTTTTTCAGGGGTAATTACAGTGGTGCATATAAGTATGATATTCTCAACACTCACCAAAGTACATGGTTTCGTATATTTCCTAACCATACTCTCTTATTGTCGTAGTTGTAACGAACACTTGACCGTTAACTTGGAGTAATCGTGCGAGTTTCTAGTGCTTTATTCGTCCTAAATTAACTCTACCGGATATATCTTTTTATGATATATATATTTATGATTTTTTAGTGGCTGGCACATGGTTAGATCTATAGAACAATTTAGATATATGAGTAAAAAATCAAAGGGATCTTCCTGAGCAAAGTTGTAGAAATAACTAGTGTAATTTCGGTTTTCTTTCTATTTATTTTGTAAGTTGTGTAAAGTACAATATTACTTTAAAGAGAAAATATTTGGTTTGAAAAAGAAGTCCTAACAAAAATACAGTATTTCACTTATCCTCACCTATCTCGAAATTTATTATCTGTGTGTTTTTCGGTGTTTCAAATATTAATTTATCGTTCTTTTAATCTTAATTATATGCTTTTGTTTCTTTTGTTACAATTATTATTATTTTATCTGTTCTTATTAACTTACTATCTCAGGTGCTTGTGTTCTTTCTCAATTACTATTAATATGTTTCGTATAAATAAATCTGGTATTAAATCCGCCTTATTAATACCTTTTAAATGGTGAAATATTAAATTAATAATTGATTATTTTCCAGCGAGTTAAAATTTTTATTAATATTGTTCTTTTTAATTATTATTATCCGCATAGTCATTATTATAACTAAATAAAATATGTATACTTGGGTTATTCATTTATGAATTGCTGTACTTGGTGTATTGGCACAAGGCTACTTTATAAATTATTTTAATTATTATCAGTTCTTTTAATTATACTTACCTATAGTTCTTATTAAATTATTATTATCTGAATTCTTCTATATATAAACAGAAATATATATGCTAGTTTATTAATATTACATTAATTATTTATAATTACTTATATATGAGTTCTTTAAGGTATATATTTATTATCGATTCTTATTTTAATTAATTATTTATCGTTCTATTTTTTATTTATTTTTATCTGTATTATTATATATTATGATAGTTATTAATTATAGTTCTTATGAATTAATATTATTCACGTTTATCTTTAGTGATATTAGCTTCCTTCTTAAATTATAATTAAATTATATTATTATATTATCAGTTCTATTTTAGGTTATTACTATAATTGGTAACATTACTTCGCCTGGTTTTAGTTGATTGGCAGCAGCTATTTCTTTAAAATTATTTTCCAAATCCTTGCATCCAATCTATTATTATTATTATTTATGTAGTTCTTTAATTTATTATTTATCAAGTTTACTTTTAATTATTATTTATCATAGTTCTTTTAATTATTTATTATCATAGCTCTTTATATATATTAATTATTTTATTATGTTATAAATTAATTATAAGATATAATTTTATTAATCGTATCTTTTTAATTTCTTTTAAGCGCCTTCTATTTATAATTAAATTATTTGATAGTTCTTTAAGTAAGTATAACGTATCTTTTAATTATATTTTTATTACGTTCTTTTCATCATTTTTACATTAGTATTCCTTTTAATTTAATCTTGATGGGATGCTTTCATTTGATTTTCGCTATTAAATTTATTCAAACTTAAAGAAAAAATAATAAAATTTTTTTATTTTTTTTGCTCATTTAATAGCCATATTTTATAGTAGAATTTATATAGTATATATATATATCGAGGTAGTGTGCTGATTTCCGAATGTACAAATTAGTTTTTCCAAGATTGGCTCTAGTACTTGAGATACAGGGTGTTCCCAAGAATTTACTCTTTATATAATACAAATATATCCCTTTTTTTAATGAATATATTTTACAGTAATTAATACTAAGTTTTATTCTTTTTATAGATGGGCTTAACCTTTATATATACTTTTTATTTTTTTCTATATTTATTTCAGAACACATGATAGTATTCAACGAAGAGTAACCCCTGTTATTGACATACACTACCTAATAAATGTATTCTGCTACATCTAGTGGTGTAAAATATTGCCAAGGATGAAATAACCAATAAGAAGAAATATTACTTAACTTATGTGTAAAGCAAAGCATACCTGGCATATACTTTGGAATGAACTTAGGAGATCCAAAGAATAAGTCTTGGGCCTCCCACACATATGTCTGTAAAACTGAGGTGTCGAAAATCTACGTCAGTGGATAAAATGGACGAAGAAAAGGTATTAAAATTTGTGATGTGCCTTAATGGATTATAGGTCAGGGAGCCCAAACGAATCACACAGTAGAACTTGGTTTTTTTTGTATTGGTTAATGTATAGGATCAGAGGTAATCATATCGATTTACAAGAAAACGTAAATTTTGCCGTATCCGGATTTGGAATTACAGCAAGGCGACCTGTATACCACACTCTCAGACGATGATCCTCACCATCCACCAGTTGTATCCACTATACCTACCCCGGACCTAGCATATGTCTGTATGAATTAGAAGATATAATCCATGATTTTGGTGTGCACACGGTGCAGATAAGTGGTAGTGAATATGAAATGAAAGTACTAATTCTACACAGCAATTATAGTTCTCCCAGGATAAGAAAGAATCAATGAATTTAGTAAGAGAGTTAAGTCTCTCCAAGCAAGATTCTGAGCGTTTTTAGTCATCTAGACCTAAGTGAAAAGAACTGTTTCAAAGGCCGAATGTAAATAACTTTTTTTCCTGACAAGAGAGGTAGTACTTCTTTCATATTTCATTGAAGAAGAAGACCTAGTAAACTGTAGGAACATCCCTGGACTCCTACTGCAAATGGGGTTACCTAAATACCTACCAGCCAGAAGATTGGCGATTTTTATGGATAGTTCAACAAAAAGCTTGAAGTGTGTTTTATTGTACAATCGGCAATAGTTATGCATTGATTCAATAGGTCACTCAACAAAATGAAGAGGAATAGTAAAGATAAAGAAGAAGACGAAAGAATGTTACAACACCAGTGGTCTATACTGCGTTGATTTGAGAATGGTCAACGCTCTTACTTGGGCAGCAAAGCGAATATACTAAGTACCCTTGTTTCATATGCTTTGTGGGATATGGTAGGGCTAGAAGAACCCCTGGGAAAAAGTTGTATGACCTGCTAGGGAAAATATGACTGTAGGTGAATCAAATATCATTAACGAACCACTGGTTGCAGGGGAAAAATTATTTTCCCACCACTCCACATCAAACTAAGGACTGATGAAGCAATTTGTTAGGGCCCTAAGACAAAGATGATGAATGTTTTCAAAATATATTTGCAGATTTTTTCCAAGGTTGAGTATGGAGAAATTCAAAGCTGGAATCTTTAGCGGCCCTCAAATTCGCCCAATAACCATCAAGGATGACAATTTCATAATCCCATGACTGATATTGAAGCTCTGCCTGGAAAGGTTTTGTCTTGGTTTTTTCAGAACTTTTTGGGCAACCATAAATCTGACCAACTATGTAGAACTCGTACAGAAAATGCTTTCAGACTTCAAAAATTTGAATGCTAAATGAGCATAAAGTTCACTTTCTACATAGTCACTTAGATCGGTTTCCGGATAATCCTGGATGTTATAGTGAGGAACAAGAGGAGAGGTTCCATCAAGATATCAAGGTGAAGGAAGAAAGATACCAAGGAAGATGGGATACACACATGATGGCAGACTATTGTTGGAGCCTTCAACGTATTGTCCACATTCTGCACACAGAAGACAATCATAATAGACAGCGATTTGTATGCCATTAATTGTGGATTTCATTGTACTGAAATTGAATGTTTTTGACTATTAGCATTTAAATATCCTTACTCCATTAAACAAATTATATATCTTTCAATGTTTTTTTTTTTTTGAATTACATTACAACCTAAAACATAAATTGTTGTTTATTAATGTCATTTTTGAATATACCCTGTATCTTTCAAAACTAGAGCCAATCTAGGAAAATGGAGGTCATATTCGGAATCAGGCAACCAAGTTTAACCTATAAATGACCATTCAAATATTATTGACGCAAAAATCTTTGTTTGGCCATTACCTATTTTTATTTATATTTAAATGTATTTTCAATTTCGACCCAGAACCTATTTATAATTACTCTAAGTTCTACTATAAAAAAAATAGTCTTTAATTATACAAGTAATAATATGAGATTAATAAAACTTAAAGGACTATAGCATTATATATATAATTAATATCACTAGCACGATAATTCCACAGGAAGAATAAACCATCATAAGGTGGCACAAGCAAAGCCACACATTAATATGGCGTGAGCACATCAAAAATTTCGAGTTTCGCACTATGACAGGCGTGTTCTGAGTTTCTTATACGGAGTATGGATCTCATCTTTTGTTGTCTCTGTAAAAAGTGTCCTCTGCAAAGTAAATGGTACCTCCATTTTCATACAACGCCTAAGATGAGAGACTCATATGTTCTTTCTCTTGAGAGAATTAATACTGTGGATGGATGTCGACGATAAGAAAATAAACTTACTCAATACATCACCCAATTTACTGTACCTTACGTGCATATGTAACTGATATATTCACGCAACAAAGAACTAGAAAAAATAGCTCATAGAAAAGGCAAAAGTGCTATAGATTAATTGAGAGTTCAGAGAATTAGATCTGTAGGATAGTAATGAGTAATGTACATAAAATGCTAATAGGTCAAAAAATTCAATTCAGTACAATGAGCAGTATGAATCAAATCGAACAATTAAAATGTTGCAGTTTTACTCTCACCTCATACATCCAGTACACCATCTATATTTCCATTAATTATTATTCTCTCTGTCTGGCATCGTGTAATAGGAAGCAGAATGGGAAAGACAAAAATTTACATATCAGCTATTGACTAATAGGCATACGCACCACTTAATTAAAGTACTTCTGAGCACCAGATCGATATCGATGAGTAGTGAGTGCCAGACTATTGATTTCCACCATGCTTCAAGCTTTCTATAGTGTGAGCTGTACTGTATCTTACACTTATCCACACCAAAGTTTAAAGCGCTTGAAACGGCTTTTTCTTGATTCTTCACAAGCACTTTATGTAAGATAGTGCAGAAACACCCTAAGAGAAACATCTCCAACCTTTGTTCCTCGAGGCGTGAGATGAAACACTAGTCGCACGATTAGCTGATCTATTATTCCTGTAAGAGAACTAACTAACATTCGATTGTGAGTAAGACTGATCAAACATGCTGAGATGCTTAATGGTTTTCATAGAAAAGTGACCAGCTTTTTTTAATATATTGAACTATCTATATTAGCATATTATTTCACAAATATCTTTGAAAAAAATATCTATGAATAGTGACATTTTCTTGATCGAGTTTCTACATAATGTTTAGGCAAGATTAATATATTATATATGTAGTTTATTAGTCCATACAAATAAGTTATTGACGCCAAGACAAATAACCTATTATTATATACCTAAGGTATCAAGATGCTTCAATATCATATATAAGTCATGGATTTATATTATAAATATTATTGTCCATCTAACTTGATGAATTTATATGTGACGAATTTATGATAGGTGACCTGCACTTAAAATACTGAGATATTCCATATATATGCATATTTGAGAAGTTTAATCTCCATAATATATTACAAATATCCCTGGTAAATAAATCTGCAATTAATAATTATGTGAAAACTCATAATCATAGTACTTCTGTTGGTGAGAGTGCTTAGCGTGGCCGCTGTTGAAGACGATACTCTTGCTGAATGTTTTCGATCTAGCTCTCCTCACTGTGAATAATATTGTTGACTGTTGGCGACTTGTTGATTGGATAAGTAATGTGTTTATATAGTGTTAATTTGCTTGTCTGCCTTCCTCTAGACAACATCTGGCAAGTAGGTGTGCTCCGGTATATATGTTTGATTCCATAACTATTTTTTTTTTTGTTGTTATTTACACCACTCTCTTATTTACGAGTCATATATATTTTTACTCAATAGCATCGTTCTAAATCACTACCATTACTTGTATTACCCTAAATGTCTTTATTCCGTTTTTTAAGACCCATGAGTCTAAAATGTCCTACCTCAAAGCACAGTTACGAGAGTTACTATGAGAGAGACATGTAGTAAAGATACTATCTTTCTCTTGAACCTTTTTTGTCTCTGCGCTCTTTCGTCAATGTTATATGTATTTGTTTTGACTTCTATATATATATATATACTAAGATGTATCCAACGTAGCACCCACTGATTAAGGTATCTCCATATCTGGTTTGATATAGCGATATTAATACTGAGATTCTTATATATGAATTAGCTCGTTCTGCTCAACAGGTGTAGTTTCATTCTAATAAATATGATTTTTTTATTCATAAAATTTGGGCACTCTCTTTATACCATTTTATATAGTTTGAGAGTGTTATACACTATATTGGTTAAATCATCAATTGTTCTATTTAACTTACTTCCTCATATCTGTGGTATCTATATTAAATCTTACATTACGTGCCAGATACATTTTTCCTTATTGTGAGTGTGAGTAGCAAGTGAGCGCTATCTACAGTGGTTAATAAATATATATAATCGTTTACCAGGAATTTCTTTTCTATAGTGTTATTTTCATAATATTATATGATCTAAAGTAACAAACCGGCCAATTTTAGCTTTTTAGCAATTTAACGGTTTTAAATTTTGGTTTTTTAAGTGTCGCAGTGAAATTGAGATATAATTATCTGTTTCTCTTTCTCCTAATCTGTTTGTCTGTTTATTTCTCATTAGTCTGTTTGTTTTTTTGTGGTTTTTGTATGTGCATGCAAGAATGCAGATTTGCACCGACGCCGGGCTTACTTCCGCACCTTAACTCTGAGCATAACATCCGTGCTTGCAAATCTAACTCTCGTCATTCTTCCGTGAGGAATACTTCCACACCTCTCTTAACTCACACTAATTCGTGAACCATTATTATGCTCACTAGATCAGTGAGACCCAGATGGCTAGGAAATTATCCTAACTCGTTTTATATGTCCAACTATAACTTATTTATAATTTCCGTCTGAAGAAGGGTGGAGAATGTGCCTATGTTAACATAACACTCTATAAACGTCTCGAGAATCTCGAAAATCTCCTAACTTACGACGATGTTCTGTGGCTTAAAAATCTTTCTTCCTTCTACTACAATAATCTTGTGCTTCTGCTAACTTTGTTCTTTCTAAACAGATATAGTTTTGTTTTTTTGAAATACCTTACATTTTTCTAACGAGACTGTTACTTCTTCTTATTCCAAATACTACTGAGGTCCTCTATTTAGGGGATTTCATGTACACAACAACTGAATGGTTGGGTTCCTCTCATACTGATTTAGGTGGGGAGAGGCCGAATCATTTAGTATTTCCAACGATCTGGAGCAACTATTAAAAAGAACCCCACACACATTCCGGTCGTCCCCAACCAATCCTTGAACACACTTGACCTATGTTTCACCAAACTAGTCTTCTCTCTATAAATACACACCTTCCGCTCCTATGGTAAATCTGACCACAACCCTTATATCTCTTAATTTTAATACTTTCTCTCCAAACAGCTCCATCCAGATTGACGCGTTTTTTCTGGCACTTTTGATCGGCCGATTGGGGGGCCTTGCGTTGCTTCTACGCTAAATATAATTGGAAGCGCTCTGTGGTATATAATATATATAATTATATATATAATAATATATAATAATATATTATATAATTATATACTATATATATATATATAATATATATATATATCATATAGTATATATATAATTATTTAGTATATATATATATTTATATTATATATATATATATATATATATAATAATATATATATATAGGGCAAGTACCTTCGCCCTAAAGTTGGTGAGTTTTTTGTGAGCAAGCCACCCTATAAATAAGAGGAATGGTCATTTAGAAATCCATATTTGGAATTGATGTTTTTATTCAAACATAGTAAAATACGCAATGAAAATATAAAAGTAACCAAAGTCCCTTCTGTTGAGATACTCTTTGTAGGCGAATTGCAAATCGCAAGCCTTTTCTGCCGTTTTTCGAACTTGCCTCAGACTCTTTTGTTTAGCGGCGAAAATTTGGTGAACGAAATTCGAGTCGCAGCCTTTCCTTGATAGTTTTATCGCTCTTTGCCGGGAGGATTTCAGAAGAGAGTATCTTTGAGTGAGATTTATTTTGATTCTTTTTAATTTGATCTGACTGACTTTATCTGAAACTGAAGATGTTATCTCAAAATGACGGGTTTAAATAGTATTTCGCTTTGACTTAATGCTAAAATTTGCTCGCGCAAATCTTAGCTTAAGTACAAACATAAATTAAAATGTTTACAAAGTAAAATGGAAGTGTACATTACTCCTGCGCGCTAAACCCACGGAAGTTTGAGAAAGTATGTTAATAGATATTCATACAGAAATAATAACTAAAATACAATAAAATTAAAAGTAAACTTCCAAAAGCAGGACGTTATTTAATTATGTCCGAAGACATAAGTAAACATACAAACATATGAAGGCAAACAAATAGTATACATGAAATTTGAAGAATACTTAAATACGAGCATAACTGGTTAAATCCGAAGATCTAAACATATATACAAGTATTGAATACATATAATACAATAATTTAATATATTTTATACAGAGAATAAAAAGTGCATTCAAACACAAAGCATATTTTGGTTATATCCGTTAAGACATAAACAGACATACAAACATTTAAATGCATAAAAGTACAAAAAATGTTAATACATAATAATTATTGATATGAAACATTTGAATTATTCAACGAGTTAAATAGGCCACATTGATCGAAACATTAAATCCAAGGCAAGGAAAGGTCCAGCATAAGACGTTTCTAACGTATCCATGATTTGAATCAATGTACACGTAGTTTTTCAAAGTTGTAGTTACGAGAGAAACATTGCTTGACAATATGTAGAGACGAAGTTGCTTGAAGTTTAGGGTTCTTTATTTGAAAAATTTCTTTCATACATAAAAGGGAGCGGTCACAGAAACATTTAGAATTTCGATAAAAAGGAATCAAAGTTCGTAGTGGAGTCCAAAAATGAATTTCTGCCAATAATCCAAACTTAAAAATGATGAACGAAATCCATACCGTAAAGGAAGTTACATTAGTTTAGAGGCGAAGTTGCTTGAATTTTAGGTTGTCCTTTATTTGAAAAAAATTCTTCCATACATAAAGGGAGAGGTCAAAGAACCATTTAGAATTCAAAAAGGAATCAAAAGTTCGTAGTGGAATTCAAAAAATGATTTTCTGCCCATAATCCAAACTTGAATGATGAAAGAAATCCCATGCCGAAAAGGAAATGTTTGTCATGTCTAGCGTACGAATCCTACGGAACCTGTGATAGTTGTGAAAGATGAAGACCATAATCCAAAATTAAATGAAAATTGAAGTCCAGTTTCGATAATGTTCGTTTGTTGCTTCGAGTCAATTTTTTCGGCAGTGTTCTGGTTGAGAATTTTAATTGAGTTGGTAGTTTTTTTCTTTTTCATTTTGTTTGTTGTTCAGAAAAGGCGTTCATTGAAGTTCTGGGTGTTTCTTCTTCCGGGTTCACCAATTATATAGGGGCAAGTACTTGCTAAGTTGGTGGAGTTCCTTTTGTGAGACAAGCACCCTATATAAGAGGTTGGTAATTTTAGAAATCCATATTTGAAATGATGTTTTAAAAATTCAACATAAGTAAAATACGCAATGAAAATATAAAGTAACCAAAGTCCCTTCTGTTGAGATACTCTTTGTAGGCAATTGCAAGTCGCAGCCTTTTTCCAGTGCGTTTTTTCGAACTTGCCTCAGACTCTTTGTTTAGCGGCGAAAATTTGTTATCAAAATTCAAGTCGGAGAGAATCACCTCACGTAA
>JABUQX010128319.1:12500-35000 GCA_015478945.1 Trachelipus rathkii
TATTGTGATAGACCCTCTGTTCGAACCACAAAAATCCATAAAATTTACAAATTTCAATTAAACACACAATATTTCACAAATGCGATGTGATATGCCAAAAACCCGATTACATTTTTGGAATCAAGCCATCAATATAATTGGCAAACTCCGTCCAGATTTTCATGTTTACCCAGTGTTATTATACAAAGCTAATAAACACAAAAGTAAATAACTAGTTCTTACCTTATAGCATTCACATATATTAAAAATAATTAAAATGAAATGAAAAGTTCGTAGTTAAAGATATTAAACTAAACTTCATTTGAATAAGCTCTTAAGGTTAAAATGACAGAACTTTAGCAGTTCTCCATTTTCAGGGGATAACCTATTTCTTTTGGCTTCATAAATATTTCCTCTCCTGTTCTAAATATTCTTACACTTTCGACTGATGACGGTGGAGGTGAAAGGTATTTTATTGCTGTTTTTTCAAATTCATAAAATTAATTTCCAGTGTTTTTCCACCAATTGAGGGGAATATCATGTCTTAACAGGTCAAAGTAGGCAAACTTATATATATTTTGGTTTATTTCTTGATGTAATTCCGTATGTATAGCCTTTTTTATTTATGTACAATAATCACAGTCAGAAGAAATGGGAGGTCGAAGACAGTAGAAAACTTTTCTTTTCTGTTGACGACTTTTTTGATGCCCAATTTCTTTAAAAAACAATCAATTAAAGGAAGTGAAATGGAAAAAAGGAACGCTTCAACTTCACTTTTCCCCCACTAACGTTAAAAATTTCGTCAGCAGAGGAGTCAAGGAGCTTAAATTTTCATGGCATTTCTTTCCCTGACTTCAACGAACCATAATTTTTTTACTGAATCCTCTGAATAAATGTGGAAAAAAATTAGCTTGAAATCGCAAGATCTATAGAAATAGCACACACAAAGATTTATTACACATAGAAACTTTGAAAGTCTTTTTTCTACTGAATTCTTTTCTTAAAGCTCTTCAACGAGTGTGTAATTATTCCACTGAGCTTTTGCTCATAATTGCCATTATTATTAAAAAATAGATTTAATTTGCTCAAGCGTAAGGGATCACTTGGCGACTGTTACTTCACGTTTAATGCTTGTTTTTTAAGTGGTGATTGTTCATATGGCTCAAAGTAAATGGAATATTTTGCCACTGAAAATTTCAGTCAACATTCTTCTGATTGCATTTCAGCAGCGTATATGGATAAGGGGAACTTTTTTGTTCTAAACAATCTTTTAAGCATATATCATAAGTTCTGTTCCAGCAATGTAGAAACGTCTTGAATTAAATTTTATGCTGTTGGCAATTTCAGCTGCATCTGGTAAAGTTTTTAAGCTTTGGCAGCTTGCCGTTGCTGATATGGTTGCAATTTGAGGATATGTTCTGCAAGTAATTAATAAAATATCTTTTACAGACTTCTGACCAAATAAATTGAAATCGTGAAATGCATAGTTGCAACATGTGAAGAAAACATGAAATTGATAGCAAGCCACTCTCCCTTATAACCCAGCTACCATGTTTGGTCCATTATCCCGTATCACTAAATGAAATCTAATCTATTTTTTAGAATATTGAATAATGGTCAAGCCCCTTATAGGATACTGACAAATGACACAAGATTTCGTCATAATTGGCAACAAAATTGGCTATAATTTTTATATTTTTTTTTTGAAAACATAAGGTTTAAAATTTAAAATTTCAATTTAAAATTGAAATAACTTTCCCTTATGTGACGTAATTTATTGTTTATAAAGCTAAATATTCGGCCCGAAATATTCGGCAAAAAGGCCGAATACCGAATACTCGGCATTTTGCGCCGAATAGGCCGAATAACCGATACTTCTTACGATATTCGGCTAACATCCCTAATTATATATATATATTTATTATATATATATACTATATATATATATATTATAATTATATAATATATATATATATATATATATTATATATATATATTATATTATATATATATTATATATTAATATTATTATATATAATATTATATTTTTATATATATATATATATATATATATATATATATATTATATATATATATATATATATATATTATATATATTATATATATACACCGTGTATATTAGATATATATAATATATATTATATATATAATATATATATATATATATATATAATATATATCATATTATTATATATATTATATATATATATATTAATAATACTATATATATATATATATATAATATATAATATTATTATATATATATATATAATTATATATACTATATATATATAAATATATATTCTTTAAATTATTTCAATCATCTTTGGTATTAATACACCGTCTTTATTTATTATCTTTAAAAATAAGATCTATTGTAAATACTTTGTTTCCTGTTTTTTTTTTTCTGATGTATTTTTTTTTTTTCCTGACTCGTTTTGTTTTTGGACCTGACTCATTTGTTTCAAGCCACGTCTACATCAATTGACATCATGGGGAAAAGGAACATAAATTGTTCTTCATGAAGATCATAAGAACATAATTTGTTCCCCGTTCAGCTCATCATAGGAACAATAATTGTCCCTCACATTAGTTCATCCTACGATCATAGATTGTTCCTCATCGATGATTATCATAGGATCATAAATTGTTCCTCATCAAACTCCACTCACAGGAACAAAGATTGTTCCTCACCGAATTTCAAGCATATAGGAACAAATATTTGTTTCTCTCAATCGAACTTGACGTCATAGATGAAAAGTAGTTGTTCTTTACGCTAAGAGCTTCTATTCATATAGTACAATAATAAGGATACATTGGAATAATTTTATCTTCATTATATGATGATATTAATTCTTACTTTAAGTTAGAATACTATATATATATTTCTTTCAGGTCCGTTGTTTGCCCAACTTTTACATACGACATATATCAATATTCACATGATTAACTATGAGTTATAATGGTAATATTATATAGAGTGTAAAATACTTAATATTTAGACATTCAAATATTGTTATTATTATATTTTTTTTTTACTTATTTTTTTTCTTTATGTTATTTTTTTAGTTATTTTACATAGTCACAACCAAACTTTCACTCACTCAGGGCCGTTAGTTTCAAAATGGAGAGGGGGCAAAAAAAAACAATAACATAATTAATTTAAACAAAACATTAAAATAAATGTGAAAGTAAACCCTCCTGTCCCTTGTCTAAGATCCTGCGAGGTCAGATTCCCTCAGGTGGGCAGGCAGACACAGGGGTATTGTGAAATAAGAGGAATGATTCTGAAGTATTTGAAAGGGAAAATAGAGGAAGTTCCACAAAAGCTCAGAGTGGGGCTTGGAAGGAACGGTACACATATAGTGATCCTTAGAGTCTCCAATATAAATTGCAATTTTCATGTGAGGATTGAAGGCAACCATCGTGTGTTAGAGATAGTGGCGGAGCAGTGGTGGAGGAGTGCGAGAGGTCAATTCTCTCGAGCACCTGCCGCTGTAATACCTATAGAAAAGAGATAGGGCACCAACGTCACGTCGCAGAGAGAGAGGGTCAAGGGTGTCAGAAAGTACAGGACAGTTTATAAGCCTCTTAGCCTTAGCTTCAACTCTATCCAAAAGGAGGGTGGAACTGGATCCACCCCAAATGTGGGAACATCGTATTCCTTATATCCGGAGGGGCACAAGGAGTTAAGAACCCTTATGATATACAAGTGTCTGAGCAGAAGAAAAAAATTCCCGCAATCTGAACAGAATTCCCAGCTTCTTTGAGGCCATTTTAGCAACCGATGTGATATGAGGTCTCCAAGACAATTCTTATATTTAATGGTGTATTCTGGTTCCATAATATGATGCCGATGTTAGCTTAGTGTTTCATCTACTGTATTCTGTAGGAGTTGAAACAGTAGAGGTAAACCTAATTACCCATAAAAAATCTTCTCCTGAAGATATGCAAATAATGCAATCATTTATTTAATGTAAATATAGTTAACATTAAAGCATAATAATTCAAGATCGTTTTACTGCTGCATTTTTATTTATTATTTATTTATAGTAGTGAGTATTTTTTTTGCATTATTCTTTGTCAGGTAATATTGTGACCATCGGTTCCGAATAAGACAGAACCCAGCGTTAGGCAAAACAGCCCTTTGACGCTGTTCAGGGTAATAAAATTTAGGTTGGTTTGCTTACAAGTATATTTATATATAAATTAAACTAGCTTATATTCATTAATTAGTGTATTGGGGAATGAGAATTAAAGCCTCCTGTTTGGGAATGCCATTTGTTTATTAACCCTCTTGTGGAATATTTTAACTGTTTCGTTAGCTCTGCCTTACATCTTTGTGTTCTTTTTTTTGCACAAAATTTGTACTAAAAATGTTTAAGTATTTCTTTGCATTTGTAAGCACAAATAATGAAAACAGTCTAAGGTACAAGCTAACCACACTACAAGCTTTAAGAAGTTTATTGTTATACTGGTAGTTTACAACAATGTAATTTTACCTTATAAACGTAACTAAAAACGCCACCCAAGTTTGGCAATAGTTAAATATACTGGTATGATGCCCAACCATCTTATACCTATTCAAATCTTTTTTGCCAAGTGAGTCATCGCTAACAACCTCCTGTTTCAAACAATTCAAATTAACAACTAATATCTGAATGAGTTACATATTTTCTTGCGAGTCAATATTAATATAGCTACATGCCTTCTTCTTAATCTTTCTTAATCTATGGTCCTCTCGGTCTCTCTCGTCGCATGGGTCTACTATAAAAGAATTTATTTGGTCTCAAGTTGTATTATCAACAAAGTGTAAATATTTTTGAAGACTTTGTTATCAATGTGCCCTCTAAGGAAATTGCTTTCTAACAGAACGACATTCTGAACTCCTCATCCTCTCCTCATTGCTATTACCCGTTCAAACCTAGAAATCGTCCTTATTGCTATACATTGCACTTTCTCCAGCATATCTATGTCTTTTCTTAAATAAGGGGCCTATAAATACTTGTGCCCAAAGTACTGTAATACTGGCTTATATATGCTATTATAAGCTTACCTAGATGTGGAAATGGTGAAAGAGATTGAGACAGCATGCCACAATCGATAGACTGCCATCAAAATTAATGGAGTAGATTTTATTTTCTTGGCATTCAGCTGTGATTCCTTGTCTAATGGAGGACCATAGAAGTTTCTGTATTCCATTAAAGTTGTGTACTAGACAGAGCTATTGAGCCAGGTGGTCCATGAGGAGCCTACAAACATGCCAGCACTGTTTAGGAAATTTTTAAACTAATGAATGAAAGTATGGTGAAGCGAGGATAGAGTTAGAGTGAGAATTTAGGAATGGTGACCAATAATGATCATTAGATTTAAAATGAAATGTTAATATCTGGGGTCCAAATTTCAAGTTAATATGGAAAAGACCCTTAGAGTTTCCGAATTGGTGAATTTTACACAATTTTGAGGCCATGCTTTGTATATAATTAACTGGATAAGGAGTTTTAACACGACCAAAATTGCTTTATAACACCAAACATTTTAAGCACATTTTGATGAATATTCAGTCAGTACTGTTTTAAAAGCCAAGCATTAGGAGTGGTCAAAGAGAAAACCTACATTTTGATTGGAATGAAAGAGATAGAGAACAATGCGATATGAAAAAACATGTTTTTAAAATAATTCAACACAAATTGATAAGTAAAGACGATTTAGAAAATTATGGGAAAAAGAGAAATGAACTTACCAGTCAATAAGAACAGGCAAAAATTCATTTTGCAAGGAATTAGTAAATAATAATAATTATTTGATTTTTAGTTTTATTATTTTAAAAGCAAGATTAGATAATTAAAAACAATTAAAATTAATAAAATTTAGCTTGCTCTGGGCATGGTCACACAACGTTCATGCTTATTTTCGTGCATCCGTGTTTACTGAGGAAAGATTGGTTAATAGTTTGGAGAATATATATTTGAGAAAAAATGATCAAATTTGAGGTAAAAAAAAAAAAAAAAAAAAATTTAAAATCTTTACTGGATCATAATTGGACCCAAGCTAAAGTTGCAGGTTCCTGATAATATATAGGATATTTTTTTGAAAGGAGGGCGTAGCAAGTGTACGTGCAAAATGTGGCAAATTTTTAAAGAAAACATCGACAGACGTCGTCACAATTTATTATTTTGTATCAGCGCGGCAAAAAATAAATAATAATATATATATGATATAATATTATCATATATATATATATATATATATATATATATATATAATATATATTTAATACTATATATATATCTATATATATTATATATATATATATAGGTACCCGGATATATATATATAGTATATAGTATTATAATTTTTAATATATTAGTATATTTATTTATATCATACTTTTAATATAGTATATATATATATTATATATATTATATATTATAATATTTTATATTATATTAAATATTTATATATATTATATATAGTATATTATTATAATTATGATATATTTATTAAATATAATTATATTAAATATAATAATAATATTATATATAGCTATATATACTATAATTAATAAATATATATATAATTATATATAGTATTAATATACTTATAATATATTAATAATTATATATATAATTATAAAATGTTCTGAATTGACATTATTGCATTTACAACGAAAGATCAAAAACTCTCTAAATGCCAAAAGCATTGACATCTGATTCTAAAAACTTTATAAATTGTTATTAGTAATACTTTTGCATCTAAATTAATATTTGTATATAATTGTATATCTATATGTATCTTATATATTTCAAGATGATGGCTAAGTGAAAGTTGATTCCTACTTGATTGTTTCTCTTTGTGATTATGTAGGAAAATGGATCATTACTTATTATAATTCATGTTAATAGCATTCTTGATATTAAGAGGTAAGATTTAATGTTATATTAGTTTTATAATATTATTTTTGGCCTTCATATTAGTGTCTATGGGTATTCGATTAATTCTTGATCTGTTCGAGACTAGGCCGAACTGGAGAATTATCTTACCTTTTATATTAAGACGTGATTGGAAGCTTATATTCGTCCTCATAGTCTGTTGATAAGTGGAACATCTGTATACTCTTATTTCGGTTAAGTGATCCGGCGTACTTAGTAGTGTGTTAACTGTATTAGATTATTGTGTGCTTATAATTGTTATCGAGTACTTAATTTGGAGAGATATTGTTGCAGATCTTGAGTGTTTTTTCTTGAGGTCCATAAGACTCAGTACTTGAGAATCATATTATGTTTTTCTCTTCTAAATTATATTAAAGTTTTGGATTGTGTATGATGTAGGAGTGGCGGCCTTGAAAGTGTATGTCCGCAGCCCATAATTAAATCCCTAACATGTATGGATATTACCTTATGTCTTGGTATATGGTCTATATTTATAATAATAGTTAATATTGATAATTTAATGATTTTTATATATGTATAATTTTATATTTTTATTAATATCTTTTAATTTTTCTTTCGAACGTTAATAATAATAATAATGCATATCATATATTTTCTTTAAATTTATTTGATATATATTTATATACTTAAATATTCAAATAACTTAAAAAATTTCACAGAAGGATAGAGAATTTAAGTTTGTTAATCCAGTGAAGATGATTTATCATTCATTTTGAGAAGCCTTTTTGATACCTTAGATCGAATCCTTTTTGGTCTTTCTTTATTTCTTTCGAAAAAAATTCCTGGAAGGTTTTAGAAGTCTATTTTTCTGTCTGATATAGGTTTTTGCGGTCGTCTAAGCCTGTCCCCCGATAAGTCCTTTCATTTCTATTCAAGGAAATGATTCTGGTTTACTCCTCTACCAGCATGTACTTTGCCTTTGCCAGATAGAGTGCATCAATTTCCTTATATGGAAACATTCTCTGCTCCAGGTCAATAATTATGTCCTATTTTCTCTTTAGGGGTAATTACCAACCATAGTTTAAACGTATAAGAAAAAAAAATAAAATGTGTGGTTCATAATAGCATTTCACTAATATCTCTTGTGTATCATATTCAGTAAGCTCCTGGCGAAACAACTAAAACATTATCTTCCTTAATTACGTCTCAGCTGGAGGTCAATGAGCAGCATCAGCTTACTGCATAATCAGATGTAGAGGTCTATACCACTTTTTATACTGTGACTAACATAGGTAATAATAATTCATATTTATATTAATATATATAATGTATATAATATATATATATATTATTATATATATATTATAATTAATTCATATTAATTTTATATATTAAATATATATATTATTATTATATATTATATTATATTAGCTAGTTGGTATATATATATATTATTATATAGTATATATTATAATATATATATTAATATATATATTATATGTATATTAATACTTATATACTGACGTAATACCAGTTATATATAGTTTAAAGATATACTATGCTTTTTTTGTTGTCTTATATATTCGGTAACACAAGTAGCCTGAATTATACAAGAGGTATCACTGGTAAAGAATAAATCCAGCATACGTGCCTCAATTGTGGTATTTCTTGAACTTTAATACAAGTCACGGACATATTTGGTAATGGCTTTACTTTAAGTTATAATTTTTTGATTTTTATTTTAGAAATAAAAAATGTTTAAGGACAAGATTTTTAGAATATAAGAGATATTATGCAATGTCGTATAAACCAGGCAATTCGAGTCTATCAATATACGCATCCAAAATTATCATCCATGTTACTGAGGTAATCGAATGTGTCAGTTCTCTATTGGAGATTTAAATGAAGTTCTTTGAGTGAAGGTGTTTGTGTGGTTCTCGCAATATATCCACAGTGGCGAGTGCGTAAAATCTACAAGGTAAGTATAATTTATTATGAAACGTTCAATTTATGGTAAATAATTGATTTAGGGAGAGTATTTTGTTTAATTTTATGTGTGATAAATGAAAAATGAGTTTTATTAGGAGCCTCACCTATTGGAGTTAATTAATGTGCTATAAGGTATACTTATAAACTTGATATATAATTATAGTGAGTAATAAGTTATTCTCCTATTACATATAATATTATAATATAGTATTATAATTAATATATATATTAATATAATAGAGATATATATTAATATATATTAATATATATAATATTAATATATATATATTAATATATATTATATATAATATATATATATATATATATATATATATATATTATATATATTATATATATGATATATATTAAATATATATAATATAATATATATATATATTATTATATTATATTATTTAATATATATATATATATATATTATATATATAATATAAATATTATATATTAATATTATATATATTAAATAATGGATGTAGATTTATTTAATTTTATTAATATGTATTAATATTTTAAGTTAAAATATCATTTATAGGACACATAACATGGATTTTGAAAAACTAAAAAAAAGGATAAAATAAATTTTTAAATGTCTTGTGTGAATGTTGTGTATTATTATGGGTGTGACAAAAAGCTTATGAAGGTTTTTTTTTCTGTTAGCCATTTTCCTTTTATATAGTGGAGCCTTGAAATTAAGGAACTAAAAGAACTTAGTCAATTTTTGGTTGGGTGGAAGCAAAAGAAGCCGTAAATTTTTGAATCTTCTTGCATGTTGATTTAAAATTCAGCCTAGTCTGAATATTATTTGCATACACCCCATCAGGGGGGCGTATGATTGTGCCTGTTAAAAGTTTCTCACTATTCTGTTTGTTTTAATTTTTTGTTAAATAGAGACTAACTATAATTATTATTTTGATAAGTAAGTAAATCAATTGCTGAATAGAGTGTAGGGAGAAATTATTAAATTTTTTTTTTATGTCAATTTTTGCCAAAAATCTAAATGCAGTGTGCGCACTTATGAATATATTTTGAAATATAAATATATATTTTATTTTGGAGAGGAGATTTTCAAAGACGTACTTGTGTTCATAATTGTTGCTTCGTATATTATGCTAAGGCGAACCAAAATTCTAAAAGTTCGATTCAATATAAGTTTATGCCAATAAATTTGAGTTCAAGTTGCTTTGCAAATAACATTATATATGTGGATTTGTGCAAAATTTTAAAAAAAAAAATATATTTAAATAAATTAGGTACCAAAATAATAATAATATAATATAATAATAATAATAATAATAATAATAATCACACTCATCGATAACATTCTTAAACTCAATAAATAGGACTTGAATTAGGACAAGTAGTTTTATGAGCATTCAAAAATAAAAAATTTGGGTGAAATAACGATATTTATTTAAATAACAGTACTTACACAGCTTCTAATGTCCTAGTAATATATAAATCGTATATATTAAAGATTAGCGTGATTAACTCTTATTACACTTTAATTTGTTTCTCTTATGCTGATACCTTCACTACCAGTCATGAGAAACCGGCCTCAGTTTTCACAGATACAAGGTGATGGAACAACATTGATATGTAGGACAATATCTGGATATATCTACCATTGCTTCGTAGTGTCCGTGTACCACATCTCAACCTTTAATAGATTAAGCCCACAAATGTATACCTGAGGTAGGAAAGGTGTACGGGGGTAGCATCGTTATTACTAGTTCGCGGGTCAAGATCACGTCTGGCTTCAATTTATATACATATACTAATCCCGTGTCGGGTCAAGTTTGTGTTCAGTGTTGGCTACCATATTTTTCAAGAATGCAATTACAACCAAATAGTGATTGTGCGATATGCATTCATTGTTTTACCTGTCGTACGAACGGGTAGATTCATCTAGCAGCCAGCGCGTCTCTACGTGAGAAATGTATACCTGACTAATTCGTGTCCATCGCCGCATTAAATACTGATGTTTGCACCTTACCTTCCATTCGAAAGACAGTCCAGATTTAGAGGAACACAGGAAGCTTTTAAAAAACTTACCTAAATTGGAGACGGGCGGGACGACTTTCAGCAGCACGTATCAACTGCAGATGTCGAACGAAACAGGTTGCGTCCAGAGAAAATTGGAGGAGCAGTTCTCTACAAAGACAACCGGGTACCCAGGCAAAGGGTGGTCTGATACAATGGGGACAACTACCATACATTTAAGTCATTCGATCATGCTTTTCAGGGTATTGAAAATCACACTTCCTGGTACCGTGATGCAAACATCCAAACGAGTGCAGGCAGCACTTGTAAACAACAGATTTTTCCTTTCCAAGAGTAGGGCAACCCTTTGATGTTCCTTCAGGTGTGAGGAACATTGGAGTGGGAGCACATTTGAACAAAAAAAAGAAAAAAAAAAAAAAAAAAACAAGGAAAGAGATAAAGCACATTTGAACCAAGCGCACTCAATCCTTCGTACTTTTTTTAATTCGACACAACCAGCTCTGAGGTCTGCAGCAACGAGAATTGTATATTAAGTTGAACAGAATATTCGGGTATATGAAAATCCTGAAAGAGTAGGAGCAAGTTATAGACGAGATGATGGAACAAAATATTTGGAGAATGTCCTTTGTTCGGGTTGCAAAAAGAGAGGGCCTCAGGCCTAGAGCTGCGAACTTCAAAACAAACGTCCCCAGGAACATAATTGAATACTGTAACTCAGAAGCCATAGACTCAACTGCAGAGAAGTTGAAAGTATCCAGGCTATCAAGGCGATCCAAGTACCAGTCTTCTTCAATTCTGAAATGTATGAGAGCGGATCGGACATTGTTTGGCGACCATGCTTGATAGGTCCCATTCTTTTTACCCAGCGAGAGCTTACTGGAGACGGTTTATGCCAATTTCTTGGGAAACATCTATAACTTCGTTGCTCTACGCTCCTGGAGACCGTCGCCCATTACACAATTAGAATCGGAAAATTTAGTTTCCTGCCACCGGAATCGGCTCCCCAAGCGCTGCATCGTCAGTTTTAGCCTTTGCTCCGTCACAAGTATGAAACACCCTGTAATATCCACATGCCGCTTGATCGCTAGAGGAGGTACAACGAACGCTTGGCGCTCGCGGCAGTCGCCTCCGCAGACGCTGAACACTGCATGGATTTCTTCTTTTGTGGGGGTCCACCCATGAACATTTGGTTTATACGCAGCCAGTTGGAAAGTCCCGAAGAATGCTAAAGCGGACGCATCATCTGTGGTAGATGCGCGATCTTGAGTTGAATGACTCAGCATAATCGCCGGAATTGGTTTGCTCAGCTGAAATGAGGGTATCCTTCAGCACGTCATATTTTGAAACGTGGTCCGCAAATCAACATGCGTCGCCAGGGAATAGAAGACCCTTGTACTGGCGGGGCCTGCTCACAAGTTGAGTGTGGAGAGATGTGTTCTTTCTATAGCCTATCTGTGTTCAACCATCATTTCCGTTTAGTAAGCTACAATACGCTTAGTGGCACGCAGATTGCCTTTACGTGACCTAGTTTGTGTGCGGCTTGTAATAATTTCTTCTCTATTGCCTGATTAGGTACCACGTAATGTTCCTATGAAAAAAAGGAGAAGATATTGTTGAAACGGTCTAATTTGCAGAAAGTTATGGAATTGTCGGGTGTATTATAGAAGATTCGTTAATGGTAAATAAATTGGAAAATGCAAGAAAAACTATTGTTTATGAGTGAGTGCTATTAGCCATTGTACCTAGACTTATTTATATTCCTGAATTTATTCTATCCAAAATATTGAGTGAGAGTACAAGAGCCGTCTCTACAAACCAGATTGTGATAGATATTGTATATCGTTAATTAAGACCAAGAGATCCTTGGATGACGTTGAGGATAGTTTCGAGTTGAAAAGGAAGGTTTAAGAATGAGGTTTGTCCACTGCGAGCCGTTGAGTTATATGATCAATTTTATCTCAGAACCATGCAAGCAAGATGTTGCCAGTTTTCTAGAGGGGTCTCTTTAGGCAAAATATAATTCGATTTTTCAGTGTATATAGAAAGGCTATTCCAAAACAACTTTTCATTTGTAATATTGTAAGCGTCTTGTGAGTCAGGAATGTTTTTATCAATAGTGCACAGATTAAGAACCGTAATAGAAACACATTGAAGGAAGTTTCAAGTGGAAGACGCTTGAAGGTTATGGTAACCTCATATTATCCAAGAGGAGCCGATTTAGTAATTAATTAGAATACTTTAATTCCGTAGAATATAGCGTTTGATTAGAATAATTCCTCAACAAAGCTTGAATCGTGATAATAGTATCATAATACAACTCCCGTACAACTCTCTACAAAACTACATCACTGTTTAATAATCCATCTATATACCTTTATTTTTGAATGATACTAGTCTATCTCAAATACTAGCTTGATATTTATAGGGTTCTACCTATACATCACACAGTCAATTTTATATCTTGAATAGCTCAATATAGTTAAATTATGAGTAGGATGAAGAGGCAAACTAGATTCATTTAGAACTTTTGAAATTCATATGTTAATCTATGGATTAGAACACAGCATATACCATATATTAAATATCATAATTATATATTAGTGACTCATCAGATATATATGGACTACATTATAATGTCATAAATCTAAACCACACATATAACCTTAGGCCTTTTAATCAAAACGTTTAAATTTAGTAAATTTGTTAGCACTAATAATAAATGCACACTCATAAGATCTGTAACCCCCAAGTCCACTTCACCATGCGCAGAATTCCAACACTAAGCTCATCTTATCTCCTCCACCATTTCTATATCCCTTTTGCCACACCACAGTCTACAAACAGCAATTTCAATCACTACTAACTACTCAAATTTACATTTATTCAACCTAGTTCCCTTTTATCTTTATTCTCATGTCCACGAGCATATGAATATAAGACAGCGAGCAAATTCTAATTTCTCTTTCTTCTCTATCTCTTCAACTATTTATTTCCTCTGACATTCCATGTAACCATCGCATGAAGTATCAGATTCAATATACATTTTCGGCCGAAAGATGGAAGGTCCAGTTTACGGCTGAACACGAACCTTTACTCCCGTAGGCAATGCATTAGCATTCCCGGGCATGCAAGATAAGGTGGTAGTGGGCAGCCAACCCAACTTCCCACGCGTCGTTAGACGCTTTAACCTACGACATAAGATCTAACGCTAGAGACATAAAACTATAGTTGAGGCAATTCTTTTCTTACCCCTATATCACTAACATGAGTGGATTAAATATTAAATAAGAGTTATGATGATGTCTAGAGTAAGGGGGTGTTGGATATAATAAGTATTAGTGTATATGAATATATATATATAATATAGTATATATATATTATATTATATAGGTTTTTTTAACTATAGCTATATTAAGTAATATAATAATTAATTAATATATACTATTATCATTATATTAATAATATATATATATATTATGATTATATATTAATATATATATATATTAATATATATAGTATATAGTAATTAAGTAGTATATAATACTTATATATATCTTTTCTTATTCTTATTCCACTCTATATTTGACTTCACCTTAATTATACCTCGCTATTGGCCCTGTATACCAAACCTAGATGGGGGTAAAGAGTCTTTGTCGCTCTAAGAGCTAACCATACAAACGCATCTCGGACAACCAGCTAAAAGCGACGAATTGAGTTCTGCAGTCGTGATACATAAGAACATAGCAACGCAAACCCTCTAGCGTAAAAGAAAAGAACCCCCTACGTCCTTATTTTTTCTTCATTTCTCTATTTCTACCTGCCTCCTTTTCTGTATACCTTATTTATATTAGTTGAGGAGCTACGTATCATTTCATAGTTTTATTTCACGCATATAATATTTTCCTATTTTTATCTGCCTCAGAGTCTGGATGACCATGGGGTCCTAAACCTGGCTTGAGCTATACATGTTGTAAAAGTGTTCTCGGAACTATATTATATATATAACTATATATATATTTAGTATATTATATATACGTCGTAACGCTTCAGACCACTCACTATGTGATATAAATATATATTCCTATCAGTGATTATACTTTAATAAGTCAGTGACACAATCAGTATAACGGTATATGGTTCGATTCCCTGCAATGGTACCCAGTAGTGGGTTAGCTATACCATAGCTAAATTCCAAATGTAGCCTATACTATACATAGGCCTATATGTATAATATAGTCTAGTATCACAATACTACCTACCTATATGATGTATATATATGACATTATATACCTACGCACATTAGATGACTCCTAATCTTTCTCCTATGACTCACGGCTAATCCGCAGGGTGGGACACAAACAGTAGATACCTTTCATTCTCGAGCCCGTACGCTGCCAAACCAACTAGAGATCTTCTCTCCTTCAGACATTCAGATCCACTACCGCGCGCGGACTCGAGAGTTCCCACCCTTCTTCTGCGGTCTACATCCGATAGTCTCGGGATCCTACGGTAGAAACTCCTACGTCCGGCTAAGAAAGTACCTAACACCACTCTAGTTGGAATAGGGCTATGCCCGTGAGGTGGTGAATTCTTTTATATCAAAAAAAAAAAAAAAAGAAAAAAAAAAACACACACAAAAAATAAAAATAAACACCGTACCACCCTTAAGATACTCCATATAAGATTATCCATCTGAACATACAGCACCTTAGATCATAACCTCTTTTTTTCTATTTCACAAAAGAGTTTTGGTATTATACATTAACACCAGTAACAACATATCCTCATGTAGAACCATAGCGCATTCAAAAGCTTAGGTCTCCCCTTTTGTCAGACATCATCAACCAAAGGTTTTATTGGAACATGTCACACCTCTAGCTGACACTCCAAATACTCATTTCCATTGGTCCACATAACTTTCTCAATACTTATTCTCCCCTACCCTCATTTACGACTCTCCCTTAATACTTAAAGATTTCATTGGACCAGTCACACTCCTACCACTCATAACTTTATTGGACCAGTCACACTCCTACCACTCATAACTTTATTGGACCAGTCACACTCCTACCACTCATAACTTTCTTGGACGCAGCTCCACTCCTCCACCTGCAATTACTACTCTTCTCTTTATGAGGACAGTATCACTAAGTCCACACTCCAACTCGCTACACCTTCTATATATATTTATCCTTCTGGGATCATTCTACAACCCTCCTACCACTGCCATAACTTTTTGGACCAAGTCACACTCTATGCCCTAATAACGACCTCACTAATTAGTATCTTGTTGCCGAGACCCAGTCACAACTCCTACCCTCTATTAACTTTCCCCTACTACACTTTGCATCGTCCGTTCCATTTTCAACCAACACATAATCTAAAATATTTAAACTCAGATACTTGCTCCAGTTACCTATCATCAAAAAATGATTACGCACTGCGGACTCTCTTCACCTTCACGAGCCACCAACTTCTTACTCCGCAGGACCACCAACACCTTACTCTTAT
Organism: Trachelipus rathkii; assembly: GCA_015478945.1. Taxonomy (NCBI): domain Eukaryota; kingdom Metazoa; phylum Arthropoda; class Malacostraca; order Isopoda; family Trachelipodidae; genus Trachelipus; species Trachelipus rathkii. Next base: position 28,913 of record JABUQX010128319.1, read on the forward strand.
CTAATAATTTGGATGTTCACCTAAACGCACCTCACTACTCCTCTTTTCACATTCTGACCAACCTCTATCAAAACTCCTATAAATTTTCCTTCAAAATTTACTACCAAGAGAAAAGCATATAATAGCAAGGGCACCCTCCACTCTATTTCATTCTTCCATCAATCTAACCTCTTCACTGCCACCAGTACTTATGGTTCTTTCATTACCACATCCATATATAAATTCAATAGCCGTGTCAGACATACAGCTAACGACATAAACACAATTACATGCCCTTCTCCATATGCTATCTTACTTAAAATTATAATTTTTAGACCTTCTAAATTAGTGTAAAAATTATTTTTTATTGTTAAACCATTTTATATTTTGCAATTTTATTATTATTATTATTATTATTATTTGATTTATTATAATTATTCTTTTAACATTTCACATTCTAACTTTTTAGAATTTATAATTTTGACATAATTATTGATTATTTTATTACTTAAATTATTACTTTTAATATAAGTCCACTCTTCTCTTATTTATATCCATATTATTCATATACAGTTATTACTTTCTACTTATCTTTTAATTACTATCTGATTTTATCATTATTATTATTATTATTATTAATTATTTTTCTTCCATTCATTATTATTTTTATTATCTATTAATATACCGTATCCTCTTTATTATAATTATTATTTTACTTCTATTACTCTAGACGAATTTAATTAACCATTATTATTATTATCTATTATTAAATTATACTTCACTCCATTTATTCTTACACCCTAACTTTATAATATATATGTGTGAAACGCTCACAGAAATACACTTCGCCTTCCAGCGGATATTCCGACATGCCAGAAGCTATACCCTAACATACTTGCTCAGGAACACCTCGCACGATTATAGACTGTCCTTCACCCATGTACCAAACCAACTGTGCCAGAAGAACGTGGCCTTATCTCTTATTATCTACGCTCTTTGATCACTACGTTTCAGTATTAGGCGACCTTCCTTCTCTACTACCAGTGTATTGCTCTTTATGCCTGTTATTCCTTTAAAATTCTTCTCTCTCACCTCGATTTCTGCTCTCTTCATACTTATGAATTACATCTTCTTCTAGACTATCGTCCACTCACTAACTTCATAACCTGGCTATCTATGAACCAATCATTCCGCCAGCACATCACTAAATACGCGCGCTTCTAGCGCTTTCTCCGCACTCGGTTTTCCTCGCCTCGGACACACCACCTCTCTTTAGTTTTACACGGTTTCCCTTATCCTCATGGTTCTTACGCTCCGCCTGCTCCTGATTTATTTCGTCCTCTCACCTACGTCCTTCGGCGCTACATTCTCACCACCACCCTCTCCTCGGCTGTCCATCTCATAATTCCCTTCCTTGTTCTCCATCCTCTTCTTTGGCTTTTCGTCCTTCCACTCTTTGCGGCTGCTCTTCCCATTTTCATTTCTCCACTCTCACCACTCTTCACACCTCCTCCCTACTACATTCTTTCGTCCCCTCTACTTTCTGGCTTAACCCTTTCCCTTCTCTCCGACTATTCCTCACTTTGCATCATTACCCATCTCATATACACATTGAATAGCCAAGGAGACTAAAACACACCTTCTGTTCTCACTCGGCAGGTTAAATCCTAATCCAACTCACCATTTGACATCTCTTCATTATTCTTACACCGTCTTCACTATCTCGGTCATCTACTTTTGTTCCATTCAGAAGCCTACCACCCAAATCTACCCCATATATCCTGAATACTGCCTATTAAAGCCTTCCCTTAACTCTATCATAGCCTGTTGTAAATCCAAAAAAACTAAATATAATTTTTATTTCTTCTTCTCCTCATTTTCTCAATAATTGTTTCAATGTAAAGCATTTGATCCCATCACATCCTCTACTAATCCTAAACGCACCTTGTTTCTCCACAACAATCTGTCCTCAGTCACTCGACGCACTCTTGTAACAAAAGATACCAGCATATATCTTCCGTACAGCACTCAATAAACTAATTCCCCCCTATAATTTCTACAATCCCCCTTTTCTCCCTTACCCTTATATAAGGGTAACTAAGAACCTGCTCTCCTCCAATCCCTGGAACTATACCCTCCACATAAACGTTTTATTACACAACTTCAAATCCACTCAATCACCAATGCTCGGCCTCCTGCTCCTTTGATCATTTACATCCAGTAATTCCACATAAACCTGCGATTTTAACATTCTTTTCAACTTTCTCACTTCTACCTCGCATTACCGCTCCTCCTTACTATGAACCTCATTCGCCCATATCCAAAATACCATATTCCTTTTCTTGGCAATCCATCAAAACACACCACATTCACTAAACACCTCTATCCAGTGAACTATTTGTTAATATTTGTGCACCGCATTTTCTGAAGTGTTTTCTTTCCACATATATATATATTATATATATATATAATTATTATTAATATATATATATATATATATATTATATATTATATATATATATATTATTTTTTTTATATTATAATTATATAAAAATTCTAAATAAATAAATATAAATATTATATATTTATATATACTTTATATATATATATATATATATACTACTATGATATATATATAATATATATATATAATATATATATATATCAATATATATATATTGAATTTTTTTTTTAGGAAGAGGAATTTTTAAAAAATTGTAGATAAAGAAGTCTTATTACGAGCTTTCACTAAGGTATCACCCAGATCACAACAAAGATAATGAGAAGGCCGCCAACAAGTTTCGTGAAATAACCGAAGCTTATGAAGTTTTAGGGGACGTTTCCAAACGAAGGCTCTATGATAAAGGACTTTATGGATTTGCTCGTTCTCCTGTCAGTGATGCAGAAACTGCAACACACTCAAGATTTCATAAACCAGTTGAGCGGAAAGCACCTACTGTAGGGAGAACACACGCTTATAATTTTGATGCATGGACCAAAGCCCATTATCAAGAAAACTTTCAGCGAAAGCAAAAAGAAAAAATTTATAAGGAATTTATTAGAGAACGGAATGAACAAAGAGAATTAAGTAAAAGAAGTGAATCTAAATTTATAGGAGTTCTGCTGTTTTGTTTAATTCTAGGTATCTGTTTCATAGGTAAACATTTTGATAGAAACACTAAATCTCCGCGGTGATTAAAACAAATTTTAAGTAAAAAAAAAATTAATTTAATTTTTAAAGTAGTTAATATTCTTTGTAAATATGTGGAGGAAGAAAGCAAAGCAAGTTTAGAAAGATTTCTTAAAGGAAATATTAAAAAACCGAGTAAACCGTTCTCATTTTATTGCATTGTGAATATATATTCTTAATAAAATCAAAGAAAAACTTTTTTCACTAACCTTTCATTTTTGTCTTTAACTTCAAATTAGCAAAGTTTTTCAGCATAATATTATGTTAAATTCTGAAATATACAGTCAGTAAAGTTTACTTTTTCATTAAGAACAAATGAATTAATTTTTAAAATATAAATTTTGAAACAATTTTTAAAAATCTAATCTAATATTGGCAGGGAAGGAAAGGAACGTTAAAATTTTAAAATTTTTTTTGTAAAGAATGTTAATTAAACTAACTATACTTTATGAACTCGATTATCATCACTATTTTTTTTATTTTATATTTTTAAGAAAATTGATAATACTGATATTCTAGCAATTAAATAATACGACTTTAAATTTAGTTTACAATATATTCTATATATCTAGAACTAGGAATATATATAAATATTATATCACAATCACAAAAGTGTATTTTTCCATGTTTATTAAGAAAGATTATAAATCTCTTAACATAACCTATTCAAGAAAATATATTATTATTATTTCATATCTACATTAAAGGATATGGAGGCATGGCCATATTTGGGAGATTCGGTGGATATGGCGTTGACCACGGATTTGTAACTACGGGTGGTTGGAATAAAGAGTTCTGTTGATTTTCCATTTTACTTCGAGTTAAAAGTTCGGCAATTCTTTCAACTTTAATTTTTCTTAAATGAGCGAGAGATCTTTTTCTTACGAATTCTTCTACAGAGTTTTCAACTGATGGGTCATTGTTCAGAAAAGATTGAATTAAATTCTGAAAAAAAAAATATATGAATATATATATAATTAGTTATATACTATTAATTTATATAATATATAGTATATATATATTTATATTTTATATTATTATTACTATTTCATAATATATATTTATTATATATTAATATATATATTTCCTAGTTTCATATATAATACGTATATATATATATATATATATATTATATGTATTATGTAATAATATTTTATTAGTATTATATATTATATTATATATATATAATTATATATTTTTTTATTTTTTTTATATATATATTATATACTATATTATATAGTAGATTTAGTATATATATATAATATTATATAATTGTTAATATGTGACTGAAGAGTTACTGTTGATTGGTATATAATAGGTGCGTTTTAGAAGTGGTAGAGGTGTGTGGATCAAATCTTTACATTAAAACGAGCGGACCCTAGAACAATGATGAAGAAGAAGATAAATTGTTTTTAAGTTTTTGATGGATTTTGCACATCTAAGTTGCCGTATGATTATGAGTTAATATTGGTAAAGTGTTTATTTGGCAGTGTTAGTTGAATATTGGTGTTGGGGTAGGCTGTCCTGAGATGGGAATGTCATATAAGTATGTCTGACGGATATTGGAAGCGGTGTGTAAGAATATAATGGTGTCAATGGGATTGGTTTAAGGATTACAGCGGAGTAGACAGGGTTTGTGTTTATTCTCCTGGTTTATTCATTTGTATTATGTCTTATGGGGTTATATGAAAAAGATTCGAGTGTGGGATGGCCAGGGAATGGTGCAGAATGGAGATGAGTGGAGGGTGCCCCACCTACTATATGCGGATGTGAATTGGTTCTGTGTGGCGAATCTGAGAAGTTTGAGAGGATTGGTAAGGAGATTTGGTAGGTGTTGTAAAAGGAGAGGGGTTTGTGAAAAGTAAACGCTAAGATAAGAGTAGGTTACTTGGTGGTGTGAGTGAGGATCAGTCCCTTCAGTGTGAGAGATTATGTTAGATGGTGAGTCACTGGAACAGAGCTGTCCCTGAGTTTTAATATTTAAGGGTATATTGGCATGTAGAAGGAAACGGATGATGCAATGTGTTGTAGTACTAAAGTTGTGAATGGCAGGGAAGGTGGCTGGTGCAATTAAATCGTTGGTAATGTAAAGGGACTAAGTTTTTGAGTGCGCTCTAGGGTCTTACAATGAGGGTATGTTCTTACCTGTTTTAATGATACTTAGGGTAGTGAGACATATGGTCTGGATACTAGAGGTATATAGGAGTCTTAAAGTTTCATGAACTATGGTCTGGATAAGAGGTATAGATCTAAAAGTTTAATGTGTTCAGATGGACAAGTCTGGGACGTGCCTAGGTGTGAAAAGAATTGATAAATAAAGAATTCTTGCATTTAGAGAGTGTATGTGATGTCAGAAAGGGGTAAAATTAGAGAATAATTATGGAAAGTACGTTGAATGGTTAGGTCTATGTGGATAGGAATGAATTGACGTCGGTTGTTAAGATGATGTATTGGTGGTGAGTGTGTTGGGGAATCGACCGGCTGGGACCGCAAGAAGAGTGGATTGATTCGGTAAATCGAACTGTGTTCTGATAGTGTAGAGAAGATGTGAAGTTTGGCAGAGGCGAGAATAAAGTGCATAATAGGCAGCGAATAGCTGGGCTTTTTGTGAAGGGGTAATGGTTGTGACCCACCTGGGCCAGGGTTATGAAACCCTAACTACTGACGATATGCCTAGGTGAGTGTTCGTCGGGTCCGCGTGAAATGCTCTAGGAGTGGATTTATCTGACTGCGACGACAGTTCGTCGCTAAATAGGGTTATTGAGTATTGGCGCGGATAGGCTGGCTTCTTTTCGACTTGTGTTCTATTCTTTGCTACTTTTTCTTTTCCGAATGCTTGTCACGTTCACCGCTTTACGCTCCCAGTCTTGCGGGGAAATAAGGTAGATGAGATAACCATGTCTGAATCTGTGGTAATAT
>JABUQX010128319.1:40000-46463 GCA_015478945.1 Trachelipus rathkii
AAGGCGGCTACGATTTCTTGAATTTCGATTAATGCTCTACGAGAAAATATTTAGCAAATATAGCCAACCTAAGGAAAATTCACACATCAAGCAACACTGGAATGTAGGGACACTCAAAGAGTACCGACGTAAATTAATTTAGATATTTTTCATTCAGTATCACAGGTATAGTAAACAATTCTCTGTTCACTGTATTATTATATATATATATATTATAGTTATATATAATATATATTACTATATATATATATATAATATATATATATATTATAGTTATATATTATATATATACTATATATATATATATATTATATATATAGTATATATATATATATATTTAAGTATATATATATATTATAATTATATATAATACGTATATATATGATATAATAGCTATATAATTAGTAAGTATATGGGGCAACAGTTAATCCGAGAAAGTTAAAACCGCAGTTATCTTTAACGTAAAAAAAAAATAAACGGCGTTAATCATTTAAAGCGTTGTATCGGTAAAGAATGGTAAACGGACGTAACGTAATTGCGTTAACGTTAACGCGTCTTAATATGTGGAAATAGTAATAATTTTTCATAAAATTTTTCACAAATATTCATAAAGATTGCAAGAAATAATAATAATAATAATAATATCCCAAACAATATTAATAGTGAATTAAGCCTATCAGACTTAAAAATACTTTAGGCTCTGACCTAGCTGATACTTTTGCCGCTTGCCAAAGAATACTTCCAAAGCGTAAATACCTTAATTAATACTTATAGTATATTACTGTAAAAATAATAGGATATACTAACACAGTTTTAATACAAATATGTACATTTTTTTATTTTTAAATAAATTACAAGGCTTAATTAGGCCTACTTATATTTTTCACTAGTCACAAAGAAGCAAGTTCAAAGTAACGAACGAAAGAAGTTAATGATTGTCATTGAACGGGCAACAGTCACTATCTTTTTTTTCCTTTAGAAGCGAACCAATAAGAAATTAGAATACAGCATAAGAAAAACATGTTAAATACTAAACGGGATAGATAACGGTGTAAGGAAAACACATTTTGAGAAATTGAGAAGGAGCGTTTAGGAAATTTAGGAAAAAAAAAAAAGTTTATCTGTTATCGAAATCGAATCTAATATCAATTTAAAAATATGATAAGAAAATTTTATAAACTCGTAAATAAGGTAACGGTTAACGGGATGTAGGGGAAAATTTTTTTAACGCGTTAACGTTAATTCACAAATGTAACTCGTTATTAGTCCGTTACTTCTTTTCGAATTAAACGAATAACGTTAAAATTAAAGAAAAAATTAACGAGTTAATTAACGGATTAATGCGTTAATATGCCCACCTTGTGTATATATATATATATATATATATATACTATATTATAGTATATATATATATATATATATATAGTATATATATATATATATATATATAAATATAGTATATATTATATACTTAATATATATGATATATATAATATACTATATATACTATATATATATTTATATTATATAAAATTTCCAAGTTGAAAGAGCCTCCTAATTCAACACTCCAGCTCCTGTAAATAATTAACAGTATTATTTTTAAAACTATTTAAAATAAATAAAGGAAAATCTTAAGAAAAATAACTTAACGAGATAAAGTTTACGTTCCGAGACTTTTCACGTTTTAGTCATTTTTCTTAAGATTTTCCTTTATTTATTTTAAAGTGGTTTTAAAAAATACTTTAATATATATATATATATATATATATATATAATATATATATATATTATCTATTATATATATATATATATATATATATATATATATATAGTATATATATAATATATATATATATATATATATACTATGAAAAAAGTTAGCTTACGGCTACAACGAAATGGGAGGTCGGTATAAAAAAAAAAAAAAAATACTCACAGGTAGACTCTTAGTCTCTAATACACATAAAATAGATGTTAGGCGGTGAATATGAATGTTTTAACATTGCTGCAGTCGTTCATGGGAATGTTCAGTAAACTTACTTTTGGGACAGAGGAGTATAGTATGTATAGTATATAATAATATATATTATATATATATATATATAATATATATATATATATATATATATAATATATATTATTATATATTATAGGATATATGGGCCCAGGCGTTTTGGATTGTCCGTCATAGGTATCTTAAAAACTATTAATAACTAGCAGTAAAAAAGAATAATTTTCGGAAATCACGCGTAAAACGTTAGCACTGGAAACGTGATAATTAATGGTAATAATGAGTAATAAAGTACAATTATATGTTCGTGTTAAATGATAAATTAATAATCAAAAATCTGCAATCATCTAAAAACAGTTCATTATAACTGGGTCATAAATTTGTAACGGGGTCTGTAATGGGGTTTATCTCTTTCACGCGCACAAAATTAAATACTTACTATATATATATATATATATAATATAATATATATACTATATATATATATATATATATATATATATATCGTATATATATATATAGTATTAATAATATATACGCGGCACTCTAGGGGGCTCGAGCCGACGGCGGAACATAGGGGGGGATGTTTGCCATACCCCGTAGGGGAAGGGCGAGGAACCCCCCCGCGACACCCAAAAAACCAGAGCGGGGGTTCCGGAGACCCTCCCCGGAGGGGGGGAAATAATGCCTACCCCGGTAGTTCCCCGAAGGCCCCGAGAGACCCCGACTACTGCCATCGGGGCGGTATAGTTTACCTTTGGGTATTGCTTTAGTTTAAAAAACCACCAATTATTTAAAGGGCAACGTAAAGGTTACGTTAATTAAAATAAAGTCTCTAAAATTAACTCTTCTAACATTTTAAATTAACTCTTTTTAAAGATCACTTTTCTTTTTTTAAAAAAGTTGTACAGGACTACTCTTTACTGCTGATTGTCCAATATGTTTCCGTTTTACCTGTAGCATTAATAGTTTTTTAAGATACATATATGACGGACAATGAAAACGCTGACGCAATATATATATATATATATATATATACATATATTATACTATAATATTATAAATATAATATATATATATATATATATATATATAGTTATATATATATATATTATATATACTATATATATATATTATATATATATATATAATATATATATATTAATATATATTATATATATGTTATATATATATAATTAAATATATTAAATTTAAAAAATTTTCTTAACCATATATGTCGGCTTATCGATGTTTTCAAACCACCGTCAAATTAACTTTTGATTTTTTTTTTCTCTCTTCGACAATTTAAGAAAAGCGTGTGTGGTATTATTCCCGTTTCTGTTTTACAGCGTCAATGGAGTTCGATTTTGAAATATGAAATCGAAATATATAGTAGAAGGCAGAAGAAGAGTAAGGGAAACAAATTTTATAAATATTCCAAAATCTACGTCCATTTAAACTTTTTTTCAAATTTTTTAACAACTATATATATTATAATATATAATATACTAATATTATATTATAAATATATATATATATATAGTATATATATATATATATATGTATATAATATATATATATATATATAATATATATATATATGTATATATTATATATAATATATATATATATATATAGTATATATATATATATATATATATTTATATTATAAATATACTATAATAAAATATATATATATAATATATATATATATACTATATATATATATATAGTTGGGAGGTATAAATATACAAAATATTCTTTAAAATTCAAGTTTGTCAGAGATACATTAGAGAGGAAGCTCTAAATATAAGAAGATTAATTTAAAAAATGCATCTTCATTTGAGTAGGTCATAAGCGTAAATTCTATCATAAACAGAAATAATGAAAGGGGACCTTAACTTACACTCTTCTTCGGTGCAAAATAAGTCCAAGGATGGAATTTTTGGTGATTTTTTTGATTTTTTAAAAAAATCAGTGATTTTTTTATTTTTTTTTAAATTTACACCAGAGGACAAGACGCCGTGCGACATATAATACGCAAGTTTACAAAAATATATATCGCTCATTTGCGTAAGAAACTGAAAAGAAATAGAAAAAAAAAAAAAAAAAAAAAAAAAAAATATCACAAAATTGATTTTTTTTTAAAAATCACATAAAAAATCCATCCGAAAAATGAAAATAACAACACAAAATCCGTTTCCTGAAAAGATGTAAAATAACGACGCCCAAATTTGTAAGAAAAATAAGTTATAAGCATATAACATAAACTTCGATAAGCCGATATATTATATTATAATTAAATATAACTTTTAAACTTTATAGATAAATAATATTTGATTTAAATTTTTCTATAGATATACTATATATATATATATAATTATATATATATATATATAGATATTTATACTATATTAAATATAATAATATACTAATATATATTGCATCTTTATTATAGAGAGGAAGCTAACGTATATGTATAGTAATTAACGCAAAAATATCGTTAGGATACTCTTTAAAGTTTAAGCATCCCTATATCTATATTCCAGTTTGTATAGATGCCGGAATTTTTCCCTTGGGTACCTACATTTATTTAATCAATATTTTCCCATGGGGAATAGAATCGAAACCCAAAGAAATGTTGTAAAGCCACATTTAGCAAATTACAATAGCGAAGATGTTTTTGATTTGGCAAGAATTCTCACAAACGAAAGAAATTCTTCACTTCGCTTTCCTACACTCATTTGAAAAAATATTTTCAATCAAAAAAAATCGCGAAATTGGGATTCCCCTTCCCTCCTCCCCGCTAGATGGTGCTTATATGCTGCTTACAATTATAGGCGTTTTTGATTTGGCAAGAAAATTCTTTCAAACGGAAGAAATTCTTCACATTCCCCCATTTGATTTGTCAAATTTTCTTCCAAACGGGAGGAAAATTTTCTAGCGAAATTGGAAATTTTTCTTGCCCAATCCCGGTAAGAATTGCTCTTTGATTTTGGTTCTTTTCAATTCTTAGAATATTTTATTCTTAGACTTTTAATATTCAAAAATGAATTCTTTAAAAAAATTGTTTTTTTTTTAATGTTTTCAAAGTTTTTCGACCCACTATTTTATCTTCGAATAATATTAATTATGATTATTTCCTGGCCGGCAAAGAACTGGTAAATATAATTATAAAAAATTTACAAAATTGAGAAATTTAATTTTATCTTGTTGTGACGTCACTCCTGTCACTCCTCGAAGGGATGATGTTCAAAACATGGGTTTGTTGTTATATATATATATATATATATATACTATATATACGGTCTCTATAGTATATATAATATATCATAATATATATATTAAGTATATATATAATAATATGATATATATATATATCTATATATTATATATATTAGTTATATATATAATATATTATAATTAGTGAACGCTAATAGGACACCGTTAAAAAATCCGTAATATAATAGCCTTTATAAGGCTTAGCTCTGTGGCTGTAAATGTTAAACAAACCTCGAAAACTGAATGAATGTTCATGCTACGATTTTGATTTTTCAGATGTACGAAAATGAAACCTCAAGAAACGTTTTCGATTTGGAAGAAAAACTTGCCATCTTAAAAACGCCCTTTAGATTCTCGCTGAAAAGTTTGTGACGTCGCAGTGAAATTATAAAAGAAAATGTTAGTATTGGATTTTGCCTTAAAATGGAAAAAGAAGGGAAATAGCGTTGTGAAATAAAGTTTACGTTTGTGTTGGATTTGTAAAAGGCTTTTAAAATCTTTTTGTTAAGCTTTAAAACAGGGGATGGGCAATTTTAGTGATTTGTTGTTGATTTTTTTTTTTAATAAAAAGAAAATAATAGTGATTTTTTTTTTTGTGATTTTTTGATATTTTTGAATTTTTGGATTCGTAACACTTTAAGTGAAATATATTTTGCAAGTTACAGAATTATATTCGCGTGAACGGGGTTTCTGTTACGGAAAATCTGAAAAAAAAATAGAAAAAAATTAAAAAAATGTCAAGAAAAAAATTACAAATATGAAAAATTGATTTTTCAAAAAAAATAATCAAAAAAAAAAAATCATCGCAAATAACACTTGGCCATCTGCAGCAATGTGGCTTTAAATATTCCATAACTGAGTAGAATAGGAATTCTAGATGAGAAGGATAAAAGATAATGGTCAAGTTGTAGGACCCGGAGTCAGGAAACAATTCAAATATATATATATACTACTATATATAATATATATATATATATATATATATAGTATATATTAGGTTATGTATAAATATAGTATAGTATGTATTTAGTAATAAGTATAACTAGTATATATAATATTAGATATAGTATACTGATATATATATATATTGAGTGGTTATCTAGTAATATATATATATATATTATGTATATATTATAAAAAAGTATATGTATTATTATTATATATAATATA
>JABUQX010128320.1:0-11792 GCA_015478945.1 Trachelipus rathkii
GTAATAACTGCTCTTACATATTAGAGAATTGTTCCTTTCACAAGTTATTCCTAAGTTCAGAAATTGGATAAAGAATTTTTTTTGCCTTGATACTGATAAGAGACCAAATTATTTTGAAAAAAAGCAAAAATTTTAACGCCATAATCCACTGAAAATCCAGTAAGGATTTTAATAGTTAATAAAAAGTAAGAAACATGGCGGAGTCTGTTTGACAAAAGAAAGAGAACTTGGGTTGTGGTTATTAAGTTCAATTAATAAATGTATTTTAAATAGGGATAATAAATTTTTTTAAAAAATATGTGAATAGGTTAAGTAAGGAAGTAATGATCAAGCCTTATAACCGGCAATTGAATACTGTGCAGGAAGCTTGGACACCTTCCTTTCTAAGAAAGTACATTATGATGCTTGAATCAAGTATAAAAGTAGAAGACATACAAGAAAGATCTTGTTCCTGTTGCAATAAAAATTATATGAGAGATTGAAAGGATGGGCACGTTTTTCTTTGAAAAATTTCTTGAAAGGAAATGATCCGGTTATCCTAAAATTAGTATAATTACTTAGCAATTTATTTGATCCATTAAATGAAAAAGTAATAGCTTGGGTTTCAATAAACTAAATAAAATATTATAACTCGGGTAACTTTCGCAATGCATGTACGAGTATATTCATTAATTTATAACCAAGGCTGTAGAATAAATAAAATATTTTGCCAATTCCACCAAAGTCTTGGCACTGACATCACTTTCGGCACTTACTCCTTCCATCTATAAATTCTGTTCCATTTACAGTTATGAAATCACTAGTTCTTGTTTTTAATTTATTTCAGCGAGACGCTTGCTTTTGAGTAGATAGTTAGTGTATTCGTCAAATTAAAGATGCTGATTATTTGTGGGTGGGATATTAAATACGGTTAATTACTAGATAGTCTTTCGGGAATTAAATTTAAATTTACGGTCACAACCAACTTATGAGATTATAGATGTACTACTAAATATGTTATATATATATATCTATATATATATATATATATATATATATATATATATATATATATATAATATATATTCAATCTTAGTCTTTTCATAGTTTTAAAATAACCATAAATTTCAATACCTACAATGAAATTTCAGATATAAGCAAACAAGCAGAACAATAATTTCTTCAGGCATACAACTTTTGAAGGTACTTCAGAAATGTTATCTTTGAAAATTAATTTCTTATTATTTACAGATTTTTATTTATTATATTTTGGATATTTTAATTAAAAAAAAAATCATGTGAGGAGAGAAACTTGACTGTTTTTATTACCTGTTTTATGATTTAGCTGTATATATATGGCAAATCATGAATCAATAAATACTTGTGGTTGTATCCTGCAGACAAATTAACATAATATAATAAAATTGAGGTTAAAATCAACTATATAAAACAAAACATTTTATTAAAGCATTAAAAGGAAGACATTCAAAACTATAATTCTTTTTATTACCTTTATTAAAATTTTTAGGTAAAACAGAAGCCTGATTTTTATAATATATTATATATATATATGTATATATATATATATTATATAATATATATATATAATATTATTAATATATATATATATATTAATATATAAATATATTATATATATATTTTATATATATTAATAATATATATATATATATATATATATGTATTAATATATATAATATATATATATATATATATATTATATTAATATATATATATATATATATATATATATATATATATATATATATATATATATAATATTATTATTAATATATTATATATATTATATTTAAATATATTAATATATATTATATTATTATATATATATATATTAATATAAGTATATATATAACTTAAAGTATAATTATTAATATTTATATAGTATAAATGTTTATATAAATAAGTTATATATAAACTCAAAATAGAGAAAATTTATGCGAAAATTAAATTACTTTAAGTTAATATATATATGTAGGTATGAAAATAACATTTATTCACTCACTCTCACTAGAGAGACTAATAATATTACTCACTCATCTCTCTCTCTACTTCTCTCTCTATATACTCAGTTCATCTCATTATATCTCTCTTTACATTGTTTTCTATCACCATATGGACTTAATATATTATACTTTATATTATCTATATACTTATATCCTATATAGTATAATATAAATACTTTTATGGAATTGGGATAAAGCAAATCATTGTGTTCATACATAATATATATAATACTATATTATATATATATATAATATTACTAAATATATATATATATTTAATATATATATATATATTTATATATCTAATTATCTAATTATTTCTCTATATCTCTGTCTATCTTCTTCCCTCTCCTAATTTATCTCTCATATATCTTCTTACTATATCATATATATATTTACTTATCATATATATATATATATTCATTACTATCTTATTACTCGCTTAAATAATTTATTAAGCAAAGCACAGGAAAATGAGCATAAATATGATTTAGGCTTCCAACGGTTGTCATCATAAGCATATTAATACATTATATTCATAAATTATATATGTTCATGCGGCTTCTGAAATATTATTCCTATTAATTACAATATTTAATTATTCATTATATATTATTTAATTATTAAATATATATTATTAAATTATATTATTATATTTAATTATATATATTACTTTACTGAAAATATTATCTTTAATTTAAATATTAATAAAATATATTAATATTATTATTAATATTATATAATTAATTTATTATTATTATTATTTATTATATTATTATATAATTATTATTATAATTATTTGTATTATTATTTATAATTAACATTTTTTCCTTTTAAATAAAATATTTTTAAGTGCTTTTTGAATTATTATAATTTTATTTTAGACAATTACTGTTATTATTTTGTTAATTATGTTATAATTATTATATATTATTTTATATTATATATTATTTATTATTAATTATATAAATTATGATTATTTAATTCTTTATATATTATGATTTAATATATATATAATTTTAATATATTATTATTAATTTAATCATATTATTATTTAAATTTTTATTATTATTATCTTGTTAGAATTATTATTTAATTTTTTAAAATTAATTAATTATTTTTATATATTAAATTATTATTTATTCTAAGAATTGGATATATGGTTTATTAATTAATTTGTATATATTATTTAATTATTATTATTTATAATTTATTTATTAATAATTATTAATTTATTTATTATTATTAATTTATAAATTAATTATTAATATATTATTATTATATTATTATTATTACATGTTTATTACATTATTATTTAATATTTAATTATTATCTAAATTATTATTTATATAATTATTTAATTTATATATATTATTATTATTATTATTTATATTATTTATTTTATAATTATTTTAAATTATTTATTATATATTATATTTAATTTATAATTTAATTATATTATTAATTATTATTAATTTATATTATTAGCATTTAATTAATTATATTTATAATTATTATTATTAATTATTTTATATATTATTATTTATATTTATTTTATTTATTATATTTTATATTATTTAATTTATATTATATTATTTTATTATTATTATTATTATTATTATATTTAATTATTATTATTATATATTGATTTATTATTATTATATATTATTATTTAATTAATAATTATATTTAATTTATTACATTGGAGATTTAATTTTATATATTATTTATATATATTATTATTTAATATTATTATAATATAATTAATTATTATATAAATATTTAATTTAATAATTATTATAATTAATTAATATTAGATTATATTTAGAGTTAATTTTGTTATTGTTAATTATTATGAGAGATATTATATTTATAGATTATAGATTATATTATTATTATATTCATATAATTATCTATATATATTATGTATTATTATTATATATATTATTAATTTTATATATTAATTATTTAATTATTATTTTTTTATTATTATTAATTATTTATTATTATTAATTATACTTTAATTTATAAAATAGAAATGTTATATATATATATATTTATTTATATATACTTATAATGTAAATATTGTTATTATTATTATTAGAGATTATTAAAAATATATATAATATATAATATATATATATATAATAATATATATTTATTAAATATTTTTTCAGTTCTTTGGATAAGAGAATACTTTGTTCACACTACTCACTCACAAAAAATCCGTAAAATAAATTTTAACATGAGCTAATATATATAAATATATGTTAGCTTTTATAAAAATCATGTATATCTTATACAGTGGGTAATATCAATATTATGTGCTGATATTCTTGTGTAAATAGTTAGTGTGAGTGATGTTTGTAAGTGTGTGTATGTGTGTGTTAGGTAGTGTATGTGTGATGTTATGTGTGTTGATGTGTGATGTGTGGTGTGTGTGTTAGTTGTAGTATGGTGGTATGTGTGTGTGTTATGTTTAGTGTGTGTTAAGTATATTGGTAACCTGTAATATAAATATATTAGTATGAGTAATCTATATAATAATATATAATCTTATACTTATATTAATACTATATATATAAATCTTATCTAATTTATTCTTAAATCTTATTCTTATCTTAATCTTTATTATTATAATCCATTTTTTATATCTTATCTTATCTTATTTATCTTTATAATCAATTATCTTATCATTATCTATATCTTATCTGTCTTTACGTAAATATACTCATCGCTATTGGAGGTGAATTTTTTAGTATAATATATATATAACTTAGCTTATGTGATGGAGGATTCCTGCTTTCGATGATGACGTCAATTTGAAAATGTACGGATCTATAGGCTCAAACCGTATACATTACAGTAACTTAGCTATAATATTTTTTTGACGTGAAGCTCACTATCCCAGTTATATTTATTTTTAATTTTATGAAATACACTTATATATATATATACACTCGCACCTAAATATTTGTTTATGAATAGCTCCGCCCCATATTTTATCGATAATAAACCTCTTTATTTAGCACCTCTATTTTTATATGTAATACTGAATTATTTTTGTATATGGATTCTCACGCCTTAATTTATTTGAGTAAATGTAAAGCTTACTACGTACTAACCATTTATTGTGATAAATAAATCACTATTTTGAGACGTATACCTTTCCTTGTATGAACTGTGGCCTCATTTTTGGGTTAAAATATCAAATCATACAGGTAATGTACCTATTATTATTGTAATGAAAGCTATCCGCCCTTCTTAGGTAATAAACTTTGCCCTTTTTATAGGAAACTCTTTTCATATTTTATGTTAAAAA
Organism: Trachelipus rathkii; assembly: GCA_015478945.1. Taxonomy (NCBI): domain Eukaryota; kingdom Metazoa; phylum Arthropoda; class Malacostraca; order Isopoda; family Trachelipodidae; genus Trachelipus; species Trachelipus rathkii. Next base: position 5,344 of record JABUQX010128320.1, read on the forward strand.
ATGATTTTGTTTATATTCACGCCTTAATATTTATTTATTGTATTGAGTTTAGCTTAATAACTTTGTAATTAAAATATCATTTGCTCGTAATTATATATTAATATGTATAAATATATACTGTAATATAGTTATTATTACTGAATATACTTATTCCGTACTATATATTGTCTCGAAGCTGGGCGCCAACCCATTATTTGTAATATAATCTTTGCCCTTTTTATATGATATATAACTTAGAATATTTTGTTAATTGTAATCTTTCTCCTGAGTCCTTTTTATGTATGAAAGCTTAATATACCGCCCATTTATTGTAATAATAAACTTGCCTCTTTTGTTAATGATAATAATTCCCATCCATTTTTGTAGAAAAACTCATTCATCCCATTTTTGTAGAAAACTACCTCCCATTTTATTTATGTTATTCGGATTAAGCAATAAAAATTTACACATAATAGCAAAAATGGAATTATTGTTTTTATATTTTGTGAAGCTAGTTAACACAAAGTTCCACTAATTATATATTTTATTTAATTTATATTTCAAATAATTATAAATTATATAATTTTAAGTTTTAAAAATATAGAAGCTAGTAATCACAAAATGGTGCGACAGGAGATAAAATGACTCTCAATACAGAGTCATAAATTTGTAACATAAAAATAAAAATAAGTAATAGAAAGTAAATAATCTGGTTATTTAGAGTTTCTCCAACGAATCCACCACAAAACTTAAACTTAACCTAACTTAACCTAAACCTATACTAACCTAAACCTAACCTGACCTAAACCTAACCAAACAACCTAATCTAAACCTAACTAAACCTAACCTATCGCCTAACCTAACCTAACCCCTGCAGCGGGGCTTGTAACGGGAAATTTTTTGATGTCGTGTCGACCAATTTGACTCAGTCTTTTTTCTGTTTTTCTGAAATCCAAAAAACGAGGTTTCAATAAAGCAATATGTGTAAATCACGAGCTAAGTTTAAATTTGAACTAAAAGAATGTAGATATTTTGAAAATAAGGTTGGCCGAGAACAAATTTTCATTTTACACCGAAACGTACCGCACCTCTGCACTGTACCGCACCGCACCGCACCGCACGTGGAAATCTTGCATTGTCAACTCACTGCATATCATTAACAATTAAATACAATACACTGCACCCTACCGTATCTTTTTACAACCGAAATAGAACACTGAAAATTATGCTCCGACCGCACAGCACCGCACCGCACCGCACCAAAATAAGCTCATGACGCACCGATTCACACCTTTATTTTTATACAACCGCATCAGGACCATGAAATAATTTTGTGCCAATCGCACCGCACAGTACAGCACTGCATCAAAATAAACGCACCGCACTATATCTGTGCGTCGGCCTAGTCTATTAGAAACATTTCGATAAAATAAGTTTTTCAATGACCCATTTTATACGACTGCTTAAAATGCTTCGTTTAAAACGCTGTGCTTAAAACGCGGCGCTTTAAACGCGGCGTTTCTGATGCCTTGCTAACGCCAGTTAAATAGTACTATGAGTAGTACATTGTTTTATCTATATGAGCGCACTCATTATTATTATTATTATTATTATTATTATTATTATTATTATTATTATTATTATTATTATTATTATTATTATTATTATTATTATTATTATTATTATTATTATTATTATTATTATTATTATTATTATTATTATTTTAAATTATTAAAAAAAATTATTTATTATTATTATTATTATTATTATTTACTATTATTTATTATTATTAATTATTATTATTATTATTAGTTGAACAAGTATGTAAAAATTATTGTTATTATTATTATTATTATTATATTATTATTATTATTATTATTATTATTATTATTATTAATATTATTATTATTAAATTATTATTATTATTATTATTAATTATTATTATTATTATTATTATTATTATTATTCATTATGAAATTATTCGAAAATTTTATTTCATTGCGATAATTGTTTGGTGTTTTTAATTTATTATGCAATTAAGGGGAAAATTGAACCTCATCTTTTGCAAATTTATTGTATGTATGTATGTATGTATGTATGTATGTATGTATGTATGTATGTAAATGTATGTATGTAATGTATGTATGTATGTATGTATGTATGTAACTAAGTTTCAATAGTTTGAATATGCTGTTTAAGTAAGTCTGTATTAGTTGTATGATCTGTGAAAATGTGTTTGTATGTGTGTTTTGCTGCTTTCGCTCCTTTCCACAAATTGTATATTAAGTTATCTACCTATCTATCTCATCTCCTATATTCTATATACTACTAATATAAAACTTGCATTTTCCTTGGGCCAATTTTTTTCGCTCATTTGTGCGGTGATTATAATAAAAAATATATACAATAATTAATTTTGAGCTTCGCAATTAAATTAACTTTTAATAATGAAATTTAAGCTATTATCTATTTATTATTATTATTATTATTATTATTATTATTATTATTATTATTATTATTATTATTATTATTATTATTATTATTATTATTATTATTATTATTATTTTTAAATTTTATTAATTATTCATTATTAATTCTTATTATTATTATTATTATTATTATATTAAAATACTATTATTTTTAAACTTGTCAGTTTTTGTCCCATATTTTTTCGAAAATTTGTCCCGCTACTAAAAGATTCAATGTGACGGGATCGTCCATCGCTCAATGGGCAAGCTTGAACAATCGCGTTAAAGCGGAGCGTAGCAACTCTGTTTATTTACTTACTGTTACTTTGTTTACTTCCTATTTTCTCTTTTATTCAAGTTAGATTTTGATTATTGATGGTACTTATTGTGGTTGTTGTATTCAGTTATTATTTAAAATTGGATAAAAATACAAATTATGATTAATACAAATGGTTCAAACCATTAGTCGGAGAAATTTCTTAGATATTACTCCATTATATATTTGAATACAACGATAGTAAGAAAGAACATTCAAATTTAAAATGGTTCATTGAATTTATTTGCATAGACATTTCACTTGAGGGTTTAGAGAAATTATGTAATTTCTGGTTTGATATAAAGGTTTTATGATGTCAGAGCAATTCCGGATATATTGTATTTGGGGTACATTCTATTTCAACACTTTGTGTTTAAGTTTATGAGAATCGAAAATCATCGTTAGCAAAGATGGTTGTTTTGCAAATAACAGCAGCATCTTTTTCACTGCCTCATGTACAATTTTGAAAGACTGCTGTTGACATTCATAAACTTAATATATCTGCATTGTTCTGAAGTTCAATATGTTCGCGAGAGATTTAAGAAGTGTCTCTGTCAATGTTTCAATCACTTTTAGCACATTAGCAATTCATAGTTGATTGGATTCACAGTTCAACTGACAGTATATTAATCAAGCTCTAGAAAATAATAATCAGAGAACCACTTCCGGGTTTGGTAAGATGCCCTATATATAACTGGATCCTTAATCTCACAAAAGAAAGATCTTCACAATCTTCCAAAAACAAAGTTAACATTGGAGCGGCAACTATTTTGTGTTTTGTTATACTTTCTGGCTCCAAATCAGAAGCTTTGATCCAAAGGCTTGCCATTTTTAAACTATAACACTTGGACTGCATGTTAAATTATTTAACATTAATAATTCTGTAAATAATGACTATGGTTACTTTTGTTTATGTCTCATATAGTGTTAAGTGAATTGCCAATTAGATTATACACATTGCATAGCTTAGACGCTTAAGTACCGTCTCTTGACATATGTTTAAAGACAGGGATCTTTCCATTTGGTGGAAGCATATAAAAATGAAAACTGATGAACAATAAATTTCCTCCGTGTGGTATTGCCAGTTGTTTTAATTGCATCAGCAAGCTGATGTTCACTTTAAAAGGATCATCTCAACATTTGATCTTGCATAGAATGAACTGAGATACAAACTTTGATCTGAAAAAGTCTTGAAGCTTGTCATAGTTGCACAAAGAATAACGAAATAGAATTGTGAATAAATTTTAATTTGCCAACTCATTATTTGTCATATGATAATAAAAAGAAATTAATTGTACAATTACACTTCTACTACTACTACTACTACCTACTACCACTACTACTACTACTACTACTACTACTACTACTACTACTACTACTAACACAACCACCACCATCATCCTCGTTCACACCTATCGAATCCAATCAACAAAAATCTGACTGACGAATATTCGAGAAAATTATCCCTTAAACAATATGGTGATAGTTTTCCCGCCAATCAAATCAGTCGAATCCGAATCATTCCGACTTAATCCAGCTCCGTCATAACATAATTATGCCAGTCTTGATTCATCAGTCAGGAAGAATTTATGTGGAAAAGTTAAAATAATATCAGTGAAAGAAAACGGATATATATATATATATATATATATATATATATATATATATTTTTTTTTTTTCTATATAAACAGAATAATACGCATATATATATATATATATATATATATATATTATTATTATTATATATATATATTAGTTATATATATTATTATATATATATATATATAAGATAAAGATATATATATATATATATATATATATATATATATATATATATATATATATTATGTTATATGTTATATATATATATATATATAGATATATATATATATATATATATATATATATATATATATATATATATATATATATATATATATTCTTTCTTCTTCGAAATAATACAGTACTACGCGCAAGTGCATCCATGCTAAATGAAACGTCACGAAGAGGTAAAAGAAAACGGACTGAGAGAAAATTCATTTAGATTGATTCAGTTGATTGAAACTCGTGAAGCAATCAAGATTAAATTAGCTAATTTGAACGTGTAAATCAACTTCAATAGAGCTGACCAGATGATTTTGAGTTCCGAAGCTAGTCAAGATTGAGATTCTAGCTATGATTTTTGAAACGCGTAGAAGCAATCAAGATTGCTTCAGCTGATTTTGAAACGCTTGAATCAGTCAATTGATTCAGCTGATTTGAAACGCGTGAATCAATCAAGATTGACTCAGCTGATTTGAAACGCGTGAATCAGTCAAGATTGATTCAGCTGATTTGAAACGTGTGAATCAATCAATATTGACTCAGATGATTTGAAACGCATGAAGCAGTCAAGATTGCTTCAGCTGATTTTGAAACGCGTGAAGCAATCAAGATTGCTTCAGCTGATTTTGAAACGCGTGAATCAGTCAAGATTGATTCAGCTGATTTGAAACGTGTGAATCAATCAATATTGACTCAGATGATTTGAAACGCATGAAGCAATCAAGATTGCTTCAGCTGATTTGAAATGCGTGAAGCAATCAAGATTGCTTCAGCTGATTTTGAAACGCGTGAATCAGTCAAGATTGATTCAGCTGATTTGAAACGCGTGAAGCAGTCAAGATTGATTCAGCTGATTTGAAACGCGTGAAGCAATCAAGATTGATTCAGCTGATTTGAAACGCGTGAAGCAGTCAAGATTGATTCAGCTTCTTTGAAACGCGTGAAGCAGTCAAGATTGATTCAGCTTCTTTGAAACGCGTGAAGCAGTCAAGATTGATTCAGCTTCTTTGAAACGCGTGAAGCAGTCAATCAAATTACTGATTAGGAATAATTCGAATTCTCTTGGTATGGAAAGGGTCTTACGGTAATTAAAATTTGTAATATCATGATACCCCAAAAGCCTTTCATTGATGATAATTTTGAACGTATATATGTTATATTTGTATTTGTAAATTTAAACCTAATTTGCTTTGTATAAAACCTTGGATTCTTTCATTTCCTCGTTTTTAAGTTTTGTAAAGTGTAATTGTAAATTTGTAAATTGTAAATTGTCCTATTTACAGTTATACAGCTTTACTGAAAACTGGATTTTTCCAGTATAATAAATAAACAAGATTATAAACTTCCAGAGATGGTTTGTGAGATCTTTTGTGACAATTCACTGCTGACCTGAAAGGCCAAAGGTCAAGGTAGGTTAGGGTCTACTAAGGTGATCTAAGAATTTTATCTTGAATAAACTGAGAAGCAACCAGGAATCTGAACAGGCGCCGAACATTATCAAACTATACAAAGAATTACGAAATAAATTTTAATTCCTAAGTCTTTATATATATATATATAAATACATAAATTTAATTGTTATTATTATATATATATTACATATATATATAATATATATATATATATATATATATATATATATATATATATATATATTTAAAGAAAGAAGATAAATGAAGGTTATTTTCATTTACTAAAATGTGTACCTTAGTCTATAAAAACCTAATATGCGTAATTTGTGTAATAAGGATATATATATAGTATATATATATATATGAAGTAAGCGCACGAAAACGCGAAGGTTTCAAATATAAATGCAAGAAACGGTTAAACAACTAAACCGATCTTCGTTCAGAAGAAAG
>JABUQX010128321.1:0-17500 GCA_015478945.1 Trachelipus rathkii
AATAGCACGATAACAAGTATAGTAATTAAACCAAAGTTTATTAGCTTTAGTAGAAGGGATAGAATATGAAATGTTTTCATGTCATAGAAAAACATGTTATATGTTCTGTACAATCTAAGAGATAATCATTCTATGGAAAATCAAACAAGTACGAGCATTGGTTCCACCAGTTAGCAGTACCGTAGCACCAAAAACGTTTCCTCTCCGTAGCTCATAGGCGTTAGCCTTTCCTGCAGAAGACTTTTAAGAAAGAGAACTGGATACAGAGATGAGGAGATAGGAGGAACTCAGAGGAAGAGATAATTTAATAGAATGATGATGATAAGTGGAAAGTAAAGAAAAGGTCTATTATGTTGGACTCATCTCCATGACGATTATGTATACGGGTAGGGAGGTGAACCATCTCCTAGAGATTATTCTAGATAAATAAATGGTAAACAAGTTCACCAGGTATACCTTGAGAATTCGAAGAAAGTCATTGATGGTGCCAAAGATGATTTCAGAATAATAAGAGAGAATGTGCCCTATTTTGGAGTTAAGTTTGAGTAGTAGATGAATAATTTAGGATTGTCAGTCGAGTTAAGAGAAAGATATACAGAACAATTGAATTTGGTGGTAGATTCAGGAGGCCTCAAATCAAACACGAAAAAATACATAACTGCACAAATCCGTGCAGCAACTGCCTTTGGCTGAAAATGATAGAAGCAATGAGGAAACAAAATAGTTTGCTATCGGAACCCACAACCACCCGAGATTTGATTAAGAATAAGAGGTGAAGTATAGAGTATTTGAAGTGGTGTTCAATAAAGTAGAAATGTTAATAACCTCGTTAATATGCAGGTCACGTTGAATAAGCATACATACATTATAAAATATTTATTAAAAGATGAAAAACTTAAATTACAACTTACATATATATATATATAAAATAATATTTCCTTCATATGCATACATCATTCACTTAAAGTATAAATGAAGATAACGTTAATATATTTGTTTTTCTTTAGTAATTTACTTAAAATTAACAATCTTTTGGGCATTTTTTTTGTTTACTTGTTTTTGAATCTTATCTTAGTTGCCATAATTTGTTTATAATTTAGCCGAAAGAGATGTTGAATGTGTAAATATGGAGTAGGGTTAATTTTTTGTTTGATGAAAATTTAAGTCTAAGACAAGCCATCCAAAGCAAATAGTAACATTACTCCTTTTTGACTGGGATTGTCATATAGTACTTCTGGTTCATAATAGTCTCTATTTTCTTAAATTCACATGTACATATATATACAGTAATTTTTTGCTGTACTAGATGCATAAGCACAAATCCCATAATTTTCCAACAGTCTCTCTCCTTCTAAAGGTTTCTGAACTCTTTTCACCATCAACTCTCAACCACCTCTTCTTATCAAGTTTAATGCATATTTATAAAAAAAAATTCATATGATACCCATTTGTGATGTTTAGTAAAAGTAATATATATCTCGACCTCTTCAACTTCTCTGATATTTTGGCAAGCTTATGCATACGTTTTATGTGATCTTTCATATTACATTAAAAGTTACACCTAATATTTAGTTGGTTTTTTTTTTAACTCTTAGTTTAATGTTTCATACAATAGCTTTCTTTAAGTACTTTCTAATAGTAGCCTTTTTTAGATTCTTCTTTCCGATGATTTTTAGATTGATTTTTGCCTTTTTTGTGTCTATTAGATTTCTTTTGCACATTTCCTCTTAAATTTTGATAATTCATTTTTGTTAAATATATATGCCAAAAGTTTGTTTTGTTTTATTTGATGTTTGGGAGTTTAATATAATTCTTTTTTGAAATGAGTGTTGGATAGAACATGAAAATAAGGTTCCAAATAAGGAATCGTATCTTGAACCCTTTAGTTATCGAGTTTTTTCCATAGTTTGGTGCTATTGAGATTGAGTCCATAAAAGTGAGGCTTTTGCAATCTCATTTGAAGTATCTTTAAATCATTACATCTGTCGAAAAAAAAATATAAAACTCACTTTTCTACGACTTGTATTAAAATATAATTTTGTTGATTATTTTGATTTTTTTATGGAGGCATAGAGTTCTGGATTTTTGTTGGATCTTATCGGTATACTTTTGTGTTTGTTTAAAGAAAAAACTAATTCTCTTTTTTTTATTTTGAGTTAGTATGAAATACATATTTTGATGCTTTCTTTGGTTCATTTATTTTTCTATCAAATTTTTCTTATATAAAAATTATATGACTAATATCAGAATATCTTTACAATAATTTAATACATTTTTTTAAGATTAAATTATTTTTTTTGTGGATGTTTTTATACAGTTAGATCCTAAAACCGGTGCGGGTTGGGGGCTGATAGGGTGGTTGCTTTTTATCTAAGTTTCATGGTGATGGTTCGGCCGTATGGGGGGTTGATGTACTTCTTGTGTTACTGTGTAGAGTACATATTTCAGTGATTTTCTATTTTGAAATTGTAAAGCTATTTCATTGGCTGTAGAGCAATATTGTGTAATTATTGTTGTGTATTGTGGTTTGTTTTAAACATGGTTTGGCATATGTAGTGGATGTTTTAGTGGTATTATGGGTTATTGTATGTTATTGATGTATTATTGAGTTATTGTATTGATTGTTTATTATTATTGTATTTTGTATTAATTGTGGAAATTTGCAATGGAATTTCAGGTGAAGGATTTCACGAATTGAAGAGGAGTTCAAGGGAACGAAATCATATAAGATAAGTAGTGGGAAGGTTCAAACAATAGAGATTGTTTGGATTAGTAATGTAGTGTATGGTATTGGTAATCTTTGTAAATATAATTAATTTAAAGTATGTATATTTCTTCTTTTTAGGGATTTGCATTAGAGTGCCCATGTCCTAAGATCATTTTATGACATTATTTCATTTAAGTAAATGAAGTTTATTATAAAAGCTAATTATAAAGTTCATCTATGACAATAAAAATTGTTATAATGGAGATCTTACCATCACCATTATTGATGGTTTCCATTTATGTAAATTGATGCTATATATTTTTAGTTATGTTAGATGGTGAGCAGCTGGAACAGGTGTCTGAGTTTAAATATTTAGGATATATGCTGGATGAAAAAGGAAACGAATGATTGCAGAGTGGTAGTAAGAAAAAAGTTGTGAATGCAGGAAGGTGGCTTGGGTGCAATTAAATCGTTGGTGGATGTAAAGGGACTAAGTCTTGAGTGCGCTATGGTCTTAACATGAGGGTATGTTGTTACCTGTGTTAATGTATAGTAGTGAGACTATGGTCTGGAATAAGAGGTATAGATCTAAAGTTCAACATGTTCAGATGGACAATCTTAGGAGCGTGTTAGGTGTGAAAAAGAATTGATGATAAAATGAGGGAATGAACGTATTGGGGAGGGTTATGTGGTGTGAAGAAGGGGTTAATGAGAGAATAAATGGAAAGTAATTGAGATGGTTTTGATCATTAATGGAAGGGAAGAATGACAAGTCCAAGTTGGTTAAGCGGTCTATAATATGTGGGTGTGTGTTGGGGAATCCGACTGGCTGGGAGACCGGAAGAAAAAGTGGATTGAGTTCAGTGAAACAAATGTCTGAAAGGAGAAGAGGTGTGAGGTTTTGAACAGTGGCAAGGAATAAAGGTGCATCATATAGGAGTGAATGGAAGTCGAATTTTGTGAGGGGGTATGAGCTGTGCACAACTCTGGGCACACAGGGGATTGAACCAAACAAGCACTTGCAATCATTATTGACCATCGGTGAGGGTCCGTTGCGGGTCCGGTGAAGTCTAGGGTGGGTTTTCTGAATTGCAACGAAATTTTCTCAATTAATAAGTATAGAGGGGGGCCGGTAAGGGCTGATGCTTTTCACACTTCTTTTCGACTTGTGTCATTTCCTTTCTTCTACTACTTTCTTTTTCTGATGCATGTCCACGACGCTCAACCTTACCACCCATCCTCTTGGCGAAGAAAAAAGGAAAATAAATAATAATAATAATAATATTTAATAAATAATAATAATAATATAATAATATAATAATAATATATTTTTATTCATATATCTTGATAATACATGTCATTTATGTCCATATCATGTCACTTAACCCCATTTTCTGAACTGTTTGATCATTTCTCTGACCCCCTAGGCATTGAAGTTAATCATAAGTTTTTCAGATTCTCATTATAGCCGTTTATTTAAAACTTATTATCTGAGTTTGCTGCTTATTATATCCAAGCAAATCCATCAAAAAGTCAACTTACAACTTAGAAGTATGCCAACATTTATGTGGTAGCTATAAAGTATATGTTATATGTCACAATGTTTTATATGTTATTACACATATAAATCATGGGTGGTTAAACTGCTTGTACCTCTGTTCCAGACATTACCAAAATTTATCTTTCAAACCGAAGATCAAACCAAGGATCAATGATATTTTCTCAGAAGCTTCATAGAATTACGCACCCCTTATCCAACAGCTTAAGCTGCTAAGGGGATGTCCTTACTTCTATTTCCATTTACCTAATAGCACCTTACTCATATATGTATGTGTGTGTGCATGTGCATGTAAGGTAAATATATACCAGTTTTGTGATTATGCTCTATGGTGCAAATTGTAACAATAATAATAATAATAATAATAATAATAATAATAATAATAATAATAATAATAATAATAATAATAATAATAATATAAATAATAGAAAAAAAATCTATGGAAATGAAATGATAATGCTAATGATTGGTATTGATAACTATATAATAACAAGGACCTTTAATTCCATAATTTAATTTTTTTTTTTATAATATCGGATGGAATCAACTCCCCCATATATTTGTTGTTTCAAGTTTATATACAGTTCCCGGTTCTCCTTTTAAATTCTTCTTGATATTAGGGTTATCTTTATTATTTATTTTTTAGGTCAGTTAACTTTTTGCTCCTTTTCTTGCCCTGTTTCCGTTTATGCGATTCACAATGCATGATAAACCACTAAAATGCCAAATATGGGAAAAACATGCATGTTAAAATTGGTGAGAGTCCTGTCTGGTATTTTTTGGGGGGGGAGTTTTATCGCATTTCCAACACCCACAATTTTCAAAAATTTTTCCATTTTACATTTCAAGTCAAAAAAAAAAAAAAAAAAAATTATTTTTTTTTGTTTAATATTAATTTCCTTTTTTATATTCCTTTTAACACTGGTTACAGGTAACTTTTTTTACATTTGTTTTGGGAAAGAAATTCAAAATTTTTTTTTATTATTTTTTTGTCTTTTAATTTATATCGAATTATAATATATATTATATTATATAATATATATATATATAATATATATTAATATATATATTAATATATTATATAATATATATATATATTATTATTATATATAATATATTTTTTTTTTTTTTGGAATTAAGCATGAACCTTCTTTTTAATTATAAACAGTGATAGCAGACGGTGAATGATTGTTGAGGTCATCATCATTGTCTTGCTAATTGAGATGTTTCTTTTTCCGTTTGCAATTGTATGTATAGTGATTTATTAATAAGATATTTAGAATTAAAAATAGTAATAAAGAGATGTTGCAAAGCAGGGTTGGCCAAAAACCCGGGTTTTTCATAAAAAAAAAAACAACCTCAGCTGGGTTTGGTTTTGGGTATTTGTATATTTTTTGTCAGAAAAACTTTTTTGATGTAGACAAATCAAAATCCTGCTAATGCTCCAACGTAAGTGTAAAGATACAAGTTTCAATTAAAACGGTTTCCTTCTTTTTTGGAGAAGAAACTGGCAAAGTTTAAACTACAGCTTAAAGATGTATTTCCTGAATTTATTTTTATAAAATTATTACTAATGCCAGTTTATTATATATAATATATATATATATATAGTATATATTATATATATATATAATAATATATATATTATATTTATATATATATATAATATAAATTATATATATATATATTATATATATATATATTTATATATATTTAATATAAATCGTTCGTAAGGGTGTTAGTTCCTCACTTTTCGTGTCGACAAATTACTGCATTCCCTTTCTTTGATCCTTGTTGTTATTGAATTTTTAAATTAAATACAATCTTCAAAACAATATACAGGATATTTAAAAATGCCAAAGTATCATACGGGAGGAAGATATAAGGCTAGTGAATGGAAGGAGGGGACAGTATTAAGTGACCACCAAACAGAGTTCTTTGCAATTACTTGCAGAGAATATAAACAAAAAAAATAGAAAAAAGGGTTAAAGCCATTTAGAGAAATGTAGAAGTCAGGATAAAAAAGATTCTTTTCAAAACGTTTGGGGATTCATTTGGAGCAAAAGTAAGAATATTGGGAAAGAGAAAAAGGCCGAATGCTTGTAGAATTTCAGGCATCGAAGAATCAAAAAATGAATACTGATTCAGAGTATTGATACATAGTATTCCATTTACAATTTTATATCTGAAAAGGCTTACATTCAAGTATTTATTTAATTTTTTTGTTTAAAATTTAAGATTAAAATTATGAAATTGCAAAAAAAAAAAAAATTTTATTATCTTGAATTAACGTAATCAGAGAAAGACTACCTAAGGATATGGGGCCTTTTGATAATTTTGTTGTTTTTTGTTTTGTTTTCTTGGATTTGAAATGTGCTGCATCCGCCACCTTGAAACTTCGAAAACGTCCGCTGTTATTCCAATTCTAATATTTTCAGATTTTTAAAATTAGATTCATAAAATAATATTTCTTTTATTCTGACTTTACGACTGGCAGTCGTACTTGGGTGTGTCCGGGGGTTCTTTCCGCCCCCCCTAACTGGGTATGGAAACGTCCCCTGTGTCCCCGTCAGCCCTCGAGAGCCCCCTAAATTGCCGTGTAAAATACCTTTACAAATAATATATATAATATATATATATATATAATATATATAATATATATATATATAATATATATTATATATATATTATATAATACTAATATATATATACTTTTATATATATATATAATATATATTATAATATATCTTATATATAATATTTATATATATATATAGTATATATATATATATAATATGATATATAATATATATATATATAATATATATTATAATATTATATATATTAAATATATATATATATATACTATGTCCCTACTCCTAAAAAAAAATAAGCCATTATTATTTTAACATTTTCCTAACTAAAATTTTTACAAGGATTCCAAAATGTACTCCTTTTCGCTGTAAACTATTGTAGTTTTTTTGAGATTTTTTTTTTTTTTTTTTTTTTTTTTTTTTTAACAGTTTCCGCAATAAAATTTTACGCCAGGATTCGAACAATGTATTCCTTTTTCCCTGTAGCTTTGTAGTTTTTGAGATATGGATTTGAGATATTGTGGTTTAAAAAACTGGATTTACCCCTATATATTATAATATACTTAGTATATTATAGCATATATTATATATTGATATATATATATTATATATAATATATAATATATATATATATATAATTATAATAATATAATATATATATATATATATATATATATATATTATATATATATATAAATTAAATATTTGAGTTATGTCAATTTTATAATTATTTTTTTATTCAACTAATTACGGAAGCTAAATTCAGTTTTTGTTTTTTCCTTGCGCGTATTACTAACTTTTTATTATCGGAAGAGGTACTTCCGACCGGCTATATATTATTTTGTGATTATCACAATTCAGATTATCCACAATCTCATATGCCTACAAGTGTTATATATTTTTATTAATATTTATACTTAATTGTAATTTTTAATTTAGATATATATTTACCTAATTAAATATGTTCACCTACCAAACATACTTATATATATTATATGTATATCAATAGATTTAAAAAAGTAAAAACAAGTTATTTGCATATTAAGTTTATACAAAATGTGTGGATCCAGCTATAAATACATATTTTCAGATTTATAGCAGAGAGGACCCACCTGGCTTTTAAAGTCAAAAAATCACAATGCACCGGAATATATATTTTTGGCACTAATATAATAATATATATAAATTTATATTCTATAAGTATACCCTATATTATTACTATAATAATATCAAACATTTTAATAATTAATGATTATATATACTACTATATATACGTAAATTATATATATAGCTATATTGATGAGTAGTAATACTAAAAAAGAATATTAAATTACCTATTTTTATTTAGATTTGTTAAAATATATTTTAATTTATATAGACATGAGTATATTTTTATATATATATATTAGACTATTGCAACTCTAATAATTTTTATTATATAACTATTTATTTTCTTTTTATCAATTTTTAGTATAATATATAATATCTTTAATATTAATATATATTTTATATTTAATGTTTTATAATTAATAAATTTCATTTTATTATATTATATTTCATCATAAACTTATGATATATATATATATATTATATTATCCGTCTAAATAAAAAAATATATATAAAAAAATAGAAGTATAGTGAGGAAACACTTATGAGTTAATTATAGACATATATTAAAGTGTAAAAATAATAATAATGTATCAAAAAAAATAATCAGAAGTTTATCTTACTTAAAATAAAAATATAATGTCAAGCTATATAATCAGTGCTGTTAGCACGAGTATAGCTATATAATAGAGTTAGGAAGTAGGAGTTACCCCTAAACATGATATATATATTATATATATTATATAATATATATATTAATATTATATTTATTAATATAATATATATATTTATTAAATATATTATATATATATTAATATATATATATATTATAATAATATATATATAAATTAATATAATATATTATATATATATTATATAATATATTAATATAATTATATTAAATTATTTAATAATATATATAATATATATACCTAGTAGTAAAAATACTATATATATATATTAATATATATAATATCAGTGTAATTGGGATCACGAATCTCACTAGAACATGGATTCAGGATATCGAATTATATATACTACGGATTATCGTAGCTCTCGAAATCCAGTGAATTATAGGATAATTTGAATCCAAAGGTCCCTGTAGACTAGGAAATACGGATTCAATAACAATTTTTCCGAACATATCAATTATAATATATATTCACTACCGGTAATCTGAGAGATTTACGATATCCGAATATATAGAGTGTAGCTTATGGAATATATCGTGATATTCGACATTTTATATAAATACATACTATAATAATACGTGATTATACGATAAATATTACGGGAACTTTGAATTATCCGAGAGTAAATTTTATCATCAGTGAAATTTCGAGAAAATAACTACGAGTCTATAGTATGTCAGAGATTATATATTGATTATCTTATAACACATAGAGGAATTATTATCTACAAAAAAAATCATTATACAAAATAAAATATATAATAAAAGAAAAAAAATCATAAAATATAACAGAATAAAAAATATTGCACAATATACCACGAAAAGAACAAGACACCATTAGTAGAAGATAAAAGAAGGATAAAGAAGAAAAAGTAATAGATTATGCATATTATATACTTTTAAATTTATTATTGGCTAATCATATATTATATATAAAGATCGATACTATAATAATAGTGAAAGAATAGATAGTTTAATGCTTGTGGGTTGTGTGTGACAAAAATAGGCACCCTGAACCATAAAAAAACAAAAACTTTTGTAGACAATAAAACACAACAAACTATCTATCGTATATATAAATTTATAGAGCAAATATTATGTAAAATCTAATGAAAATGGTGAATGTACAAAAATTTATTTAATTTTTTATAAAATCTCCAGGAATGTCATATAAATAAAGCAACCCATTATGTGTAAGGAGTGTAAGGACAGATAAGGAATTCTAAAATTAGGATAGATAATATTTTCTGAAATATAGTATTGATAATAATAACCTTTTTTTAATATAAAAATTATTATGATTTAAAAAAGGAGGGGAAGGATGCACATCAACTTGATCAATACAATCTCAATTTATTATATTATTCAACATCTTCTATAACCATTATTAGTATAGTAGCTCACTGTTTAGCAATACTACAGCGACTTCTCTATAATAGGACGGAATATAGTTCAACTGTATAAATACTTTTACCTGCTATGAACTTTATATCCTTGATGGATAATACCGCTCATCAATTGTTTCTCAACTGTAATCTTACCGCAGTTGTCTGGAAGTAGTTCACTATAAATATGGGAACTAAAATAATAATTGATATTTTATATTTAGACATAAGTATATATAGTGCTTAATGCTATTTATAAATGATAAGCTCTATGAGCATGAAAAACAAAGATAATTATACGTTGTAAACTATACATGTTAATTATCGTATCTATAGTAACTTATTTATTTACGTGATATAGCGATTTCTCATCAAGTATAAAATATATTGTACATACATATATAATAGTAACAATGATAATTTCATAGAGTATAATAAGTCTGCCTTCTTTCTTATTATTATACATATACGTTAAACTATCATAGATTAGAAGTGGGGATACTATTAGCCATAATAGTGATTTATCTAAATTAGCGATATATGGAACGGCACCGCGAAACGTAAAAGACTAGTTACCTGCTTCCTCATTTTAGTCCTTAGTTTTGGAGATGCATTTTCTTAGGTACCGCATTAGAATAATCAACTCAATGAACAACTAAGATAGGTACAGCCATCTTTTTGTTTGTTGCTCCGAAGAAAAACTACGGAATAACATTCTTATCACTAGTGAGAGGAATTCTCAAACGCGTATGTATAATTAATTAGAGGTTGGGTAATGGAAAATGAACAAAAATTTGTTTAAGGGGATTTTATGTTTATAATATTATTTTTATCATTTTTTTTATTGTAGTCGATTTACATAGGTCTCAAAACACTAACACAACGCAATTAGGTATGTGAATGGACACCAAGGTTCAAGTTCATAAGAATTAACTACATGAAACAAATATAAGCCGCCGGGGGTTTCCCGGAGCCACAAACCCTTTTGCTGTTGCTCCCGGTGGAAGTCTTCCTTAATTTGCTCGACTATCCAAAGACAACCTGGGGGGAAAATAGTCCAAACGCAAACATGGATAAGTTAGTATCCGTCTACTTTCCCGCTGGATCTACCTGACTCAGGGAGGTTGGTCTGTTATAAATAATATTAAATTAAGAACAGTGAAAAAAAATAAAACTAACCTCCCCCGACTCTTTGCATCTTTGCCCTTTACCCGGTGGTATCTTCCTCTTATTTTTTCGCACTCAAAAAAAAAAAACCTTTGCTATTACTCATAAAAACATTATTCTCATACGCCTTGATACTATCTAAAAAATATGTTATTGTAAGTATGTTATTTTCTCACCTGGAATCATACTATCGTAGTTTTGGAGATATAAAAAAAATTAAAAAAAAATTAGAATATAACACTTTTTTTTCTGTTCTACTTTTTACCCATACAAATTCATATACTACCTCTGAATCTACTATATTAATCTAATCGTGACTCAGTTGTCTTTGTACCTAATCCTATACGTTTTCGAGCAACTATCTAAGCAATATACTGACGGGTAGAGACTCTCTTTTAGCTTATAATTCTCACCACAATATATTGGTAATATTTTATATAATAAGAGAATATATTAATCTATATGCTAACGAAACATTGTTTTCATATAATGAAACAAAATATTTAATTTCTAGATATTTAATTATAAAATTATTATTTCTATTTTAAATTAAAATTATTAAAAGAAAATAAAAACCGCCATAAATATAATTATTATATAAAAGATTATTTTAATTTGTACATCTTTAAATCATTATATATATACTATATATATATATATATTAATATATATTATATAATATATTATATATATATATAATTATATATATATATTAATATATTTGAGTCTCACTAGTATATACATTCAGAATTAAGAGCTCAACAATCTCATAAATTAAATCTATTACTAAAAACATACAATAGCGTAACTAGGAATATATAATAAAGAAATATTTAATATTGCTTCATAAATAATTAGAATAGCTAACAGACAAGGGTAAAAATAGTATTTTAAATAAAAATAATAAAAGAAAAAGTAAAAATAAAACTAACAAATAGTGCATTAAACAGAGAAAATGGAGATTAATACATATTTATTTGAGTAATTCGCATACTGGTATAATAATATTATAATAATATATTATATATTATAAGTTAGCAGAAATATGATTAAAAAAAAAATATTACCGTTATATAAGTAAAATTTATAATATAGAACTAAATTATTTGCCATGTCATTTTTTTTTTTTTTTTTTATACCACATTTTCCATAATCTTAAAACTATTTACCTATATAAGGTCATATATAATCACATATCAATTGAGGTATTATTTATATATACCCCCCTTTTCGCCTGTAGCTATCATGGATCAGCATTTTTAAAGGTTTGTGAAAATTGTTCTATTAGAAAGATTATGAATTTACCGTGATGCTCGTTCATTTAATCAGAGGAGGCTTGGCCTATATAACATAATATTATATTACATAATCTATTTTAACTATATTGGTTTTGTTATTTTTATTTAAATACTATTTATTAAAAATATTAACATATAGAAAATAAATATTCAAAAATTATGTATATGTGATAAATAATATATATATAGATATTGTAATAAAAATTTAAACTCTCTTACTCCCGCTCTTAATATTAAATTAAATTTAAATGCATAATTAATTATATTGTGGAATTTATTGACATATCCGCTAATGAACTATTAAAACACATAGGCCTATGTAGCATTTTAGAAACAATCATTTTATTTTATAAGTACGTTATTTGGGATTTTGTTAATTAATATGATTTTTAATGTAAAAATCAAAGTTAATTCTTCTCCGTCAAAATTAAAATGATTGCGTTTATTTGAAAGAAACTCTTAAGAGTTATTACTTATTTCTGATGACTTAGCTTTTGAAAATAATGGATATATATACCGATAACCGTGGCGTGAAATGGAGATGAGAAGAATGTAGTGAAAATATCGAGATTTTTACGAACACATAGATAATAAATGAGAGCAGGTGATTCATAGTATAGAGTTGGTAAAGAGAAAGAGACTTGAGTTATAATGATTTTTAAATTATAAATTCACTTATGGCGTTTAAGAATGATCTGATACCAGTCTAAAAGACGATAGAGCGAAAAGACAGAAAAAACTGCCACAAACCGATTAAAGTAAAAAAACACCATTTGGTGAGACACAATAATAAATGTTTTCTGAATGTGTTAAAATACGATAGTATGTGAAAGAAGCAATGTGATAATCCAAAGATGGAACGATATAGAAAAAGCTTGCGCGAAGTATAAATTTTTTACGTAAATAAAAACTATCTTTTCAAAAATAATTACAGGCATATTTTAACAGACTTATGCGCGCCCATATATATATATATAGTATATAAAATTAGGACAAACGAGTCACTTAATTAAAAATAAGTAGTAAGAAAATCTGGAAGTTCACTAAATATTAAACCAATGGAGATTTAACTAAAGATTAAGAGTATAATGGAGGGAGATATTTCATCGAGAGTATTTATATGAGTGCAATGTGGAGGTCACCGTTGCCGGTAAGTATAGAAGTAAAATTGGCGTATAATAATATGATAAAGATCTTTTACCATTGATATTGTAATGGATGAGGGATAATGGGAGTATAGAGGATAGAGTTGGTATTGATCACAGGAAGGTAGGAAAGGAACGATGGGGTTATGAGTCAGATTCTCGCACAAATGTAAGATCTCATATGTATAAACGAAAGAGCGTTAGCTACGCGGCGGGAAAAGTTAATGGAAAATATAGTTATGCTGAAGTTCATGCTTGAGGAAATAGGGAGTATATGAAAAGAAAACAAGATTTTATTTAAGTTAAATAAATCTGTAAATATGAGAGCAAAGGGTATAATGCTTATAAGCTATATGGAGAGATTATGTTAGGGATGCCTATGGTGTATAAATATATGGAATAGTATATATAGTATGATAAGTTAAACAAATCTAGTCACTACCAATATATAATAAAGTGAGATTATAAACAATACTATATATCAGAATTTTTGAGGATATATAAACTATAAAGAATTTTTTATATTTGACATTTTATAATTATGGGAGGATGGTCGGAAGATCTATGAATTGATATTAGAGAGAAGGCTGTAAGAGAGGTGGTGTGAATAACACAAGCTAGAAGTAAGTGGCAATCAATATGAGTGGAGTTTTCTAAAAACCGGGAGAGAAAGACTTTTAGATTAGTGGTGTTTTTCTGCTATATAGTATTTGAAATTGTAATATAAGTTGAATATAATAAATTGAGGTATATTTTGACAGATGAAATAGAACATGTGCATATATATAATATTTTAATATATCAACTATATATATTATATGTGGACATAGCTTTTCACGTAGATACCCTAGAAATAGGTAGCTACTTTTGAGATATAAGAGTACCAGTAGGAGTTATTGTGGAGGTGAAACTGAGAAAAAAAGAAATAGAATATAATGGAATAAATACCTGAGAAATGTTAAAAGCTAAAGTTAATAAAGCTACTATAATATATAGTAACTATATATATAACCAAGCAATATTAGCAATATAGAGCAAAGACTTTTATCCGGTGAAAGTAGTGAAGACCTGGTTTAATATTTGATCCACATACTAGAGTTGAATAGCAAGGGAGCGTGCTATACTACAAATTCTGTTCATTATTATATTAATATATACAATTGAGACCATGTTACGAGGTAAGTATAATTCGGTGGGGAAACTAGAGTAGTGGAAGAGCAATATGAGATGTTGGATACGTGGATGACTTGGATGTTGATTTTGCACAAAACCTTAAGAAGTAAGAGATACTGCAAGAATTTTATTTGGAGGATTTGGGACGTAATCAAATAAAGTAAAGTTATGGATGGAGTAAGGGGTTAATTAGAGGATAAATACACGAGGTGAAAGCCATAATGGTATGATAGTTGATTGGAAGGTGGTGGAGGATGATCTGTAGAAGGTGAGTTTGAAGTGGAAATGAAGGGGTCTAGAGACATAACGGAATATATTATAGAAAATAAACCAATATGAAGGAAAAACAAACCAAGTTTAATAATTTGAGAGGGTGCACTATGGTGAGGAAATAAAGGCGAACATAATGCTGAGATTTAGCAAAACAAGAAGAATATCAGAGAAAAAATTTAATGAAACTAACAAAAAAGAAGAAAACCATTTATGTTACATTCCACCCCCATTGTTTGAAATTGGAAAACGAAGAAATTTCTTCGAGAACGAGTCATAGAAGTAAGATTTACAAAAGATACCATTAGAGTAGCCAACAAATATCTGATTGTAGAGGACATGAAGCTTGGTGAGGCTCGTTCACAAATGCGAAGAGCAATAATAAGCTATATGATTGGCGGCATGCGAAAGATGCGGCTAACTCTAGTTGTGAACTGATTAGAGGAAGTAAAAACAAGAAGAGACAGGAAAGACGAAAAGAAATGAGAGAGGTTAAGGCCATTAGGGCGGATCTGTAGCTGGCGTGAAGAAGCGTGGAGTAAGAGCTTGTTGGGAAGAGGGACAGCTGCGGTGGACGGACATGTTAGAGATATTATGAGGAGTGCAAGAGCGGAGTGCCCCCCAGAAAAAATAGTGTCTATGGAATGAGATATTATTGGGAAGGGGAGAAGAAGTGGGTGGGAAGACCTATTTCATAAGTTAGATCTGGACGCGTAATACAGACCCGTTGAGTTGAGTGTGGCCAATGTTCTCGATATGAGTGTAATTAAGTGAATACTAGTTCCTTAGGTAAATGAATGGAGGCGATCATGGGAGAATGTGGAAGTGGAAAGAAGATGCGTGAGCAAATGAAGTTTCGTGGCAGTAACAACTGACAGATGCCCCTCCAACTTCAACATTACGTTTATTTAGGGTCCAATAAATATGTCACCCTTGATCTTAGCATCAGTTAGTTTGGGAAACATAAAACGTATTTTTTGAGATTCTTCTCCTCCAGGATCTAAGATCTTCACAAACTATTTTTCCAATCCAAGTTTAATATGAAGTAGAGATAATAAAACTTTGTTCCACTCGACTAACGGTTGTCTGAGAACTTTTAGCTTTCTTTGCTGCAGTTAAATTCGTGGCGGCCGTTGAACATTTTAATAATGTTCATCATCAGCTCTGCTATCCCATGGGAAAAAGAAACATGAATATTTTATGTATTCCCCTTGCAAACCAAGCAAGAAGGCAAGCATATCAAAGTCACCACAAGCATCTCACTGGAAATCAAGATAGCTTATTTTGTCTAGAAGTTCTTTAACATTTACGGAGTGAGCAAGAAGCAAAGATGAATATCGATTTGAATTGTGTAGCAACACCCCTTTGAGACCGTGTTGAGGTGTCTATGAACAGCCGCTATTCTACAGGATCATGCTTCAGTATAACAGCAGTAAACAAACTATTCACATATTTAAAAAAGCACAGTTCGCCACTAACATGATAGAAGATTTCAAACTTCTCATTTCGTTTCCGGTACACACAGACCCTGCAGTCGTCCTTTAGTAGATTACATTCCTTCAGTCATGATGTTAACAGCTCATCTCCTGACTTTGTTAGATTTAAATTCCTGATCAAATCATCTAGTTCGTTCTGACTTGGAAAGTGACTCTCCGAAGTCGTTCTTGGTATGAAATTTTTTTCCATTTCTTCGTTACTGCTACCTAATAACTCTTCAGATGACATATTCGTTTCATCTTTTGTCTGCAAAGGGGGAAGTAAGTAAGTAAATACAGCAACGAAACCAAAAACTTGATTGACATTAGCATAACATGAATTTATAGGAGCATGAATACTTTATAACGACTTTAACATTCATGTAAATCAAAAGTAATACGGTTAGATAATTATATAATATGAAAAGAAAAACGTATACTTACATAGTCTGGTGGTTGAGGTACTCGTAAGCTATCATCATGTGGAACAGGTGCTATAGATAATGGTATGTCTGGGTACGTTAGAGCTCATCTTCCCTTACCTTTTCTATACTTTGTAACATCAACCATGAAGGAGTAGCAGTCATCATGATGGTTCTTCTTCTCTCTCCAGACTCTTGGAATAACAAAAGACATTAGCTCTTCCAGTACCTCGTAGCCATGCTTCTAGAGTAGATTGGCAGCCTCCACATATCACGTGAGGTGTCCAAGACTTGTCCTGGTCACCCATGGGCATTCCAAAATAAAGTCTTTGCGCTGTGCAGAATTTGGTACCTGCCACTATCTTATAGAATACTTTCTTTTGGCCAGTATAGTAACCACATACATAACAAAAAGCATCTGAGGAATTTTAACATACTCTAGTAGCCATCATACAATGTTACCAATCTGTCTGAAAGAAAAATGAAATATACAACAATTAATAATATA
>JABUQX010128322.1:0-15000 GCA_015478945.1 Trachelipus rathkii
AGAGGAGGGGAGGGTATATTATTGGTATATTTTAAAATAATAGTATATTTTTATTTAATAGATGATTTAAGGATTTACACCCACAGGTATTATTTTATTGTTTTTACTTTAATATTATTAATATTGTTTTTATTAATATCCTTATTTTAAACTCAGACGGATGATAGTTAATTGGTTAAGCACTTGTGTAGTGGTTAGGGAAAAATAAATTAAGGTGTTATTAAATTACTTTATTACACAACGTAAGATATTGGAGAGATCGGAGAATGACTTAAATATTACAGCAGTTAAGCGTTATAGTATGATGGTACTCCATAATATAGTAGTCTTGGAGATTATTTTTTTATACAAGTGTTATATATTAGTTGGCGAATTTTTTTATTTATTTATTTTTTGTATATATTTTTTTACTTTATTTGCTAGATAGAAGAGCTCTGATTGTTTTGATGAAACTATCTACTAAGTGTACTTGAGACGGCCGTAATGGCTTTCAATTAATATATTGGAGGGTAGTAGTTTAATAATATATGATAACTCTTTATAAGTGGATCTAAGAAGATTATTTATTATACGTAAAATGGCACAATTATTCGCGAAAGAATAATTTATGGGTTATTATTTGTATTGATAAATAAATCAATTATTTTTATGTAGGTTATTTATAGGGGGACTAAGCTTTCGTTATAGTATGTATACTTTGACTTTTCGTAAGTAGGAAAATAGTTAATTATTACTAATATATATATACCCAGCTAATACTTAGTATTAAAGCCTAGGCCCTTTTAGGTATGTGAAGTTGTTACGCTTTTTTTTTTTTGGTTATTAAATTCTGTGAAATTATATTATTGATGATACAGTATTAGAGTTTTGGATGATGTCTAAAGTGACTGATCCAGAGTATTATATTATTAAGTTTGTGGTATTTTTAGTTGAAATTATATATATATATATATATGAGTTAGAGATATCGTAATTTTATCCTTATTTTGTGGTAAGGTCTTATGTTTTAGGTATAGGATGTGTTGTTTTTTATTTATATATTTTATGACTGTTGTGGTAGTATAAAGTTTGATATATCGATGTGATTTGTGTCAGAAGCTGTAATTTAATTAGTTATATTTTAGTGAGGGTCGTTTACTGTGCTGTTTAAACATCAGTCTCAGAATCGTTTATATGATTTTATCATTAGTAATATTATATTTGGAGGGCAGTTGTGTAGCAGTGAGGTTATTGGTATCTTTATGGTTTTGGGGGTTTTTGTTTAAGGGGATGAAGGGTATAGTTTGAAGGAATAAGTAATTTGGTTTTGAGATATGTATGGTTATATATGGATTTTTTGGAAGATTGATTTTTGATTTAGTAATAGGTTATGATTTAATAGGAGCAGGATAGAGTATGTTATTTTATAGTGTATATTGGTGTTTTTTGAATTATATTTAGGGTGGTAGTATGTTTTGTTTAAACTTATTTTTGAGTACTAGAACTTTATTGTTATGTAGATGGGTGGCTAAATTTGGTATTTGTAAAAAGTTTGGTTAGATAGATGATGTTGTGTTTCTAATATATGAAGATGAGTGGGGGTTGCATATGCGGAGGGCTCTCAAGTATAGGGAAATTAGTTTAGAGTAGGTTATTTATGTAGTTTTTGTAATTTGTAGACAGACTCTGCGTGTAAAGTTAGATGATGAAGTGAGTGATATATTTCTGTAATACTTGAAGTATTTATTTCTGAGAAAAATTTGCTTGAAGTAAAGATGTACTAATAAAATGGGTATTGTGGCATTATGGGGTAATTCGTAGGTAATAGGATATTGGATAGGGTATAGTTGATTATGGTTTTTTATATAGAGTTTAAGGTGGTTGAAATTTGTTGTTGTTAGGGACATGGCTATCGATTATACGTTAGTACAGTACTCATATTTTGTTATATGATTTATGGTATGGAGGTGGTTTGGAGGGGGTTTAAGGTATATATTATATTGTTCTAGTTTTAATAATTACTAAATAGAAGAGGTTAGTACGATAGTTGGTGGGAGGAGAGATTTAGAGGAGTCAATTGATATAACTTTTGAATTTTTAGTACAAATAGAATTGGTTATATTGAAAGTGAAGTAGTTATGGTTGAGAGTGAAGAGATAAGTTAATATTAAATTCATTTTGTTACCCATTAGATGGGTAGGTTGATTTGTAGAAGTTTAGTTTTTACTATAGGAGTGTGTAGGTGTGTTATACGGTACGAGGTACGGATGAGTAAATGGGATTTTATATAATGCGTAGATAAATTAGGAATTTATTGTGTAGGGATATAATAAAGGTTTATGGATAAGTGATAGTTCTATTGTATTAGAACTAATAAGGTATTTTGATATATGCGATGTAGGAGTAACTTTATTTATATTTCACTTATATAATAGATATATGGGGATTGGAGGGTGTTAGTTGATCACCAGAAGGATAAATATTAGAAGTATTTAGTTGATATTGGGTTTATGTTAGGGACGTAAAGTGAAGGTGTTGGATTTGTTTGATATTGAGTTATTTACCATATGAATTGTGAACGTTTGATCATTGATATGTTTTTTTCTGTTTATGTATATCCGGATATTGTTTACATATTTGTTTTAGATGGTTAGGATAAATATAGTAATGAAAGGTTTTTATAAAAGTATAGATAACGGTATTCAAGAGTGTCGTGATTTCGGCAGTTTAGTATGATATGATTATGAATTTTAGTGTCTGTATAGTCATACGTATTACTTTAATTATTATTAGTTGTCCTTTAATATCATTGCGGTGATTGACTTTTCTTTATTTATTATTGATAGGGATGGATAAGGGATTATGGTAAGAATGGATGGAGAGCTTTATATATTTATTGGTTTTTTGTATTTATTAATTAATAGGTATTGTATCTAATATATACTTATTAGGTATAGTATGTGTAGTTAGACTAGATGTGTTGTTTTAGTTTAGTTTTTTACCATTTGTTTAACTAGTAGTTGATCTATTTATTAGTAATTTTAGTAAGTTAAGTTTTTATACTATCTCGTCGAGGTGAGCGAAGGGAGACCATTAACCTATGGTGTAATTTTTTTGTATATTTTAAATTGAATTTATGAGAGTGATCAATAAAATCTTGATAATTTGGTGAAGATGAGTTATCAATATCCATAAAGACTATTATTTATTTGAATATATAGAATCAATTATATGTGTTTTGTATAGTACGATTTTGGTTGTACATTTTATCTTTATAAGACATATTTGCGTGTTTAATATTAGTATATATAAATAAAGTAGGATTTAATTATTAGGTATATATATATATTAAGTGAATGTTTTTTTGTTCATATCTCTTTGTAGTAAGCTATTTAAATAGTACTCTTTCATTTGCAGAGTAAATCGAAACTCCGAGTAAAGTCCAGGATTCGAATGTAATCTAATAACAAATTTATTTTTAATTTATGGTCTACGTAAAAAGTTATTATGAGAAAGGAGGCGATTTATTTTTTTTATGTGTGGTTGATGGATAATGTTTCTATGTTTTTTACGTATACATACGATGATTGGTTAAATCTATTTTTGTAAGATATCTGATCTGAAATTTCTTTTTAATTTGCGATTGATCAATTTATTTATTGTATGTATTATGATTAATCATTAACTATAGCTTAATAGTGATATGATATAAATATATATTTTACTCACGATATGTTATACATAGAGTCCACTTATTGTGTAGTTTAATTTATTATTATGTTATTATGTTTTTCACTTTTATAATTTATCATTTATGATATAATATATTATATTATATATTTAATTAATATATATATATATTATATATTCATATATATATATATATATAAATATATTTATTTAAAATAATATTATTAATATAATAAATAATATTTTATTAATTCATTATTATATTATATTAATATATTTATATAATATATATTATATATATTATATTATAAATGAAGTAATGTTTTATATAGGAATATTATAATTATTAAATTATATATATATATATTATATTTATATTAATTATATTAATATATATTAATGATATATATATATAATATATATAATTATATAATATATATTATATATTATTTATTATAATATTAATTATTATATATATATATATATATTTATATTATTTTAATATATTAATATGAAAGTATATGTTAATAATTAGTAATTACTACTACATATTTGATATAATAGATTATAATATTATATATATTTATTATATATTAATATTATAATTAAATTATATATATATTAATATATATAATATATATTATATATAATTATATATTATAATATTATTTATTAATATTATATAATATATATATATGAAAGTATGTATATTAGGATTATATATTATAATTATTTATATATATATATTAATATATTAATATCATAAGCAGATTGTAATTATTTTATATTATTACTTATTCTATTATTCTATTTAGGCTTATATAATTATTTATTTGATGTTTTATGGGCTTATACTTTAATAAATGTACGAGCTCCTTTATCCCCAGGTGATAAACTCAGTTTCTAGAGTATTTTAATATATAGGGTATTTATGGAATGGATCTAGCATATATTTTATATTATGTGGGTATAGTGTATGTTTAAGTAGTAGTATACATATCAGGCTCCTATTATATTTTTTTGGTTCTAATATAACTATACTACACAGAGTGTGCGAAAACCTATATAATATTGTGTGGCAATGTCAGGTTGGGGGCCTGCAGATATGACATCATTCTATAAATATTTATTAATTAAAGGTAAGTAGCTCTCGATGTTTAATACTAGATAATATTATAGTTAATATTATATATGTAATATATTTATATATATATATATTATATTTAATATTTATATAAATATTCATACGTATATATATATATATATATATATAGTTTATATTATATATATTTATTATATATATAAAAATATTTATATTAGAATTATTTATATTAAAATGCAATAGAAATTCTATTAAATTGTAGAATCCTATAGGTAATATCATAATATTTTATAAATTTAAATGTTATGTAGTGATTATATATATATATCATTTTAATTATCATTATACTAAATCTAATATTTATCTATAATTATGTTATTTTTTTTGTATGTTTGTGTTATAGATGTGTAGTTCTTAAAAGATTATCAAATGACTTGATATATTATATAATTTTATTAATATTTAAACAATATCCTTCTCACTTTGGAAAATAGTAAGAAACTAGACTTTCTGCAATAACAAATATAACCTTATTGTATTGAAAGCATGACCTCATAAAATAAATGAATTACAATTAAATTAATAATTTAGATTAAAAGTAAATAATTTTTTTTCGTTCTTTTCTTTTTCTAATTGTGATTTTATTTAATTTCAATTTATTTACTGTTTCTTTTTAAATATTATTTTATGTTGTTTATTTTTCGCATATAGAAATCTTTTATATATGATATTTTTTCTTTATACAGATCTTGTTGACAATTAATTTAAGTAGGACTATTTGTAATCTGTTTGTAATATTATAAGTTAAATATGTCATACAAATCACCTTATATATTATATATATATATAGTTTATATATATATTATATATATAATATAATATATATTAATATATTATATATATTATATATTATATATATGTTATATAATATAGTATTATAATTATAATATAAGATTAATATATATTATAAATATCTTATCTATATATTATATTATATATACATATATATATATATATTTATATATATTAATAATATTATTATTAAATTTCAATAAGGCCCTTCAGTTTTCTAGATACTGATGGGAGGGTGGTCACAAGAATGCTAACTTTAAATCTTAAATCAATTAGAATCATATAATGACTCTAATATAATATTAAGTTGGAGCATACAATTATAATATTGGCAATGACCCCAACTCTAATCTACCATATTATTATAACTTGTCTCATTTAATTTAAATTAGTATAGTTACGTCATCTTACTATCTACATATATATATATTGTATATATATATATATATTATATTATTAGTATAATTTATGTAAATGTATTTATGTTTTACACTATGGATATTGTTATATAATAGATAGGAATTGAATTATTCATTTAATAAATGTGCAATAGGAGGACTATAATACTTTGCTGTAGTTCATCTTTGCAAATAATAATATTTTCAAAATATGCTTTGAGTCATTAATATCCTTTCTCTCTCTTCTAAACCACTCAATCAGTACCTTACAACTATCCTACTTTTTCCTTTATGAAAAAAAAAGGCTTCTTATAACTTAATATTATATTATATATATACTATTTCTTTACTTTTCTACCCTTTATTACTTTTTATTATATTATCTCTACCGAGAAGATCAAATATATACCTCTTTATGATAAGTTATTATTTATTCTGTCCTTCTATTGACAGATGGTGATATAATTCTTCCTCTTATCGAGAGAATAATATTTATTACTCATGTACTAAGATTACCTTTTTCCATATATATAAAATTTTGGTTTTATTTAGATATTTAATTTTTTCGTTAGAATATATAATTATTTGCAACTTGGTTTTTCAGTTCTGATAGAGAGAGGGAGAAGAGTAGTAGGAGGGAGAGAGATGAGAGAGAGTAAATGTGTAAGAGGTAGGAGTAAGTAGAGAGAGAATAAGAGTAAGTAATAGAGTAAGTAGAGAGTGCGATATATATTGTAAATAAATATATTTTTATGATATGATGAGAAATGTATATAATAATAATAGTAAAATTTAATTAAATAATCAAGTTAATATAATAATACTAAATAATAATTAACAGTAATAATTATTATAAATATAATTATAATAATTAAATATATATAAAATATATAATAATTAATAATAATATATAATAATTATTATAAATTAATAATTAGATAATATAACATAGAATCAAGTAATCAGAAAATGTATATGTAATTCATAAATATGATAATAAATATAATATTGACAACTGGTTTACTGAGGATTAGTCATACATTTTAACTATTTCGTCTATATTCTACAATCATAAATTATAATTATAATACAAATAGTGAATTTTTATCTTTATCGCAGTTATTACTGAAATTGGGTTCATTATTAATATTGCAACCAATGTCATAGTTATCTTTGAGCCTTCACGAAAATATATGATAAGGAATTATATAAATAAATAATAAAAATAAAATGGTTATCCATTTATAATACAAATTTAATTTAAATTTTTGAATTGATTTTTTTTTATATTAATAATTTTTTAATTATCTAATATGTTTAATTAATAATTTAATTCATCATAATATGAATATTTAAATTATATAATGTATATATATATAAATTAATCGTAATTATCTAAATAAAGAAAAATATTTAAATAAAAAATATTAAATAATTTAAATTTTTATTAATTTCAATGCAGCAACGGTAGAATGTATTTATTTGGCACGTTTCTATATGAGGGTATAATATACTATATAATTATATATAATTTAATATAATAATTAATTATATTATAAATTATATTATATAATACCTAAATTTAATTAAAATAACATATATACATATTAATGATTAATAAATGATTAAATTATATAATAATTAAATTAAATATATATTATAATAATAATAAATAAAAATATGAAGAATTACAAAAGATAGATAATTTTATTTTCAAATTAACAATAATTTATTAATAATAACATTATAATGAACGAATAAATAATAATAATATTATAATTATTAATGATAATATTATAATTTAATATAATATAAGATAATAAATATAATTAATATATAATATTATAATAATTATATAAACATAATAAATATGTTAATAATATAAAAAATTACGATAATTTTATTTTCAAATTTGAAGAATAAACAATTAATTATATTATTTATTAGAAAAATAACTCTAATATTATAATATATTTACAATTTAATTATTATATTGCTAAATACGCTTACACATCAAATTATAATAATATAAGTTAAATAATATATAATAATATATTATATAATACATTATTATGCAATAAAATAATATACGTAATAATAATATAAGAAATTAAATCTAATAATAACTAATATATATTAATAATATATTAATTAATTATATAATAATAATAATAATAATTAAATATAATTATAATAGTATATAATATATAAATTAAATTATATAAATAATAATATAATAAATTAATATAATAATAATATAATCATTTAATAATTATAATAATAATATTAATAAATATTTATATAATATACGAATAACCACACAATAATATCATCATTTATATTAAATTTGTATAATTAAATAATTCATAATCAATTTATTATCTGCAATTCAATAATATATAAAATATGAAAGTAAATAAACCATAATATTATTAAATAAAAACAATATTACTATCATTCTGCAAAATAAAAGACAAGGTTTAACAATACTGTAAATTATATATAATATAAATATATTAAATAAGTATATAGATACTTCCTAATAATATACTTAAATATAATATTAATATTAAAATTAATAACCAAAAATTATTACCACTACTACTCTACTACTAATAATATGAATATAATTATATAATATACTCATATATATAATATATAAATTAAATATATTAATTAATAAATATATATATAATCTAATACTATATTAATAATAATAATAATATATAAATAATAATAATTAATAATAATTAAGTAAATATTATATAATAATGATATAATAATATAATAATAATATATATATTAATAATATATTAATAATATATAATAATAAATTAATTAATAATATAAATTTAAATTATATATAATAATAATATATTATAATTAATATAAATTAAATAGTAATGATTATAATGTGTAATAGATAGCTAAGATTTTATACGTTATGGTTAATTTTACTGATTATATATTTATCTAGTGTAATTATATACTTCATATTATTAATTTTTTAGTAAATGTATTATGGTAGATAGTTTTCGGTTTTGAAGTTCCTTTGTTAGCTGAGTTGTGAAAGTTATTTAGATGTTTTGTAGCTGTACGCTTATTGAGTGGCTTATTATTTTTATGTCTACAAATAAAGTGAGTATGGTGATTTATGTAAGTAATTATATTTATCTTTAAGTATTTTTGATTATGCTAACGACGCCTTGCTTGGTTTGAATGAAATTTGCTAGCAAGAAGATAATGCATTGTTTATGGATAATTTTAATGCAATTTCTTTCAAGGAGTGTATTATTTAGCAAGTCTTTAACTGCAATATCTTTAGTATGCATTGATAATGGTTGTTGATTATATGTGCTGTAAGTAATATCTAGTATTATGTATACTGAGTATTAGCGATAAAATTAGATTACTGTGTTTAACTTATATACAGGGTGTAAATATTAATATGATGTTAACTATACTCAGTTAGGTAACTTAGAGATAGGAAGACATGATAAAGTAAGTGAGGGTGTATTAGTGAATGTTATATATAATTAATATTTTCTAATAGAATAGATAAAGTTGAGGTACATATTAGTATAATTATATATACTTTCTATTTAACTTTTATATAGCATTATAGAGGTATCTTATATATCAATATCGTACAGTCTGCTTACTAAGGATATCTTAAGATGGACTTAGTGAATTAAATTTTTGAGATTAAGAATATCGATTGGTCTAATTTCATCACTATGTATTATTAGGATATGTAATGCCGAATTAAAACATAGAAATGTCATGTTTATATAATCAATTTTTGTTTAAAGATTTTGGAATTATGTAAATTCGTTGGGAGTAAGGTTTATTTTGGATTGGTAAGACTGAAAATAATTTTTGGACTATTTTTAATATTTATTTTTATTTAATATTAGAAAGTGCATTTGTCTTTGTAGCTTCTATTTCTATTTCTTTTTGTTAATATAATGGTTGGCTTATTTCACCGGCAATGATTTCTTCCTCGATTTGGTCCTTTCATAAGAATAATATATAATGAAAATATGAGAATATTAATAATGATTTTAACTAAGTTTTCATAAATTGTGGATGTGAGAATCCTGAGAATATTCTGGTATTATCTTTTTTTCAGTACTAAGGACTCTCAAAAAGGTTTTTAACAGAATTTGAGCGGTCTCGGACGTGTTCGCCTATGCTCCGGCTCTCTGGTATTCGTAAGGGTTGGCACGATGTATCGTAGTCATGTACCTTTTAGTTTTTCATGTAATAAATCAGAGATAAGATTTCTCCTTCTAGATATGGATTATATATATAATAACCATATATATTGTATACCACGGTATATGCATTCCCTTCATGTGTGAGCAGATATTTGTGAAAATTCATTGTTTTATTTTGTACTCACTATCTTGTTCCTGTATCATAATTTTTGTATATAATACAAGTTTTGTGATTCTAATAATAATGCAGGGAGGAGTATTTATTTTCTATATTTCTGTACAGTTTTTCGGTTAAGCATATGAGGGCATCAGCAGTTGAACAATGAAATAAACAAAGAATTCAGATAAATTAATTAAGATAATAGAAATTTTTAAAATATAATATATTCTGTTAACTATGATATTGTATAAAATATATAATATTTCTCTCATAAATATGTATGTTCGTAAATCGTGTTTGTGAATTATGACTATTATGGTAATGTAAATATTTTATTGCTAGTATACTAAGTATATACTTTTTAGTTTTATAGGGGGTTCAATGTTATAACATCTTGAATTTATTGGTGAAAACATTCTAGTAATAATTGATTCATTGAACAAGTGTTATTTAAAGGGCTACTATTAGTATTCGGTACGCGATGATTTTGATAGAGGATAGTAGATATTGGTGAGTAATTATAGAATATGAACATCACATTTTTATTTGTTATTTTAATTACATTTGAAACTTATTTATTTTAACCTATATATTCCGGAGTACGATTGTGTAATGGGAATAAGGAATGAAGGAGCGTCTGTGTGTTCTGGGATAAAAAAGTAATGCACTATAGCTAGTTTGATATAGAAATTAGGGAGGTGACTGTGTAGACATTTAAAGGAGCGAAGACGCTCGTAGGACTTTAGATCTTTCTGTTCTACGTACAGCTTGGACGTCTAATTGGGATATGGCTTTGGTTAGGTTATTAGTATCAATTTAAAAAATGTAAAAGCTGTGTTTAGATAGAGTAGAGGTGTTTTTTGTGTTATTTCGATTCTAGGAATTGATAGTTTAGGTAGTGATTGAAAACGCCCGCGCAAGTTTTGAGCTCATAGACGTGTAGTTGTTTGCAAATGTCAATGAATATGTTAGATTTGTGAAGTGTGATTTTTCCTGCTGTTCTGCCGTTTGAACTTTCAGAGATTCCAAGTGCTGTTGTGTGTCCTTATCTCTATGCTAGGTTTCAATTGTGGGTCACGTACTTGAGAAGGATTCTCGAGTTTATCGAGAGTATCTTGCGGTCAGGTCAGTCTTATGTAGTATTGTGATTGAATAGACGCTTCGCTTACTGAAGACTCGGTCGTTTAGTCATCGTGAGGTGTCCTTGTGACTCTCTATTTCAGTCCGAAGATCATGGGTGTGCGTATATTACACTAGGGGCATGAGTTTTCGTGGCAGATCAGTCCTTTGTTTCAAATAATGTGTCCGATTGAAGCACGCGGTTGTGTGGAGACTCTTTGTTCGTAAGTTAATACTCGTGGGATCAAGGGTTTCTGCTCGTAAGCTGGTGTTGTGCGTGAATGAAAGTCATTCAGTCATGTTTCAATTTGGTGTGATAATGTAGTTCAGCATTGTGTAGTGTGCTGTGATAATCAGATGTATTTTATGGTGGAAAGACAGTAGTTATGAGAGAGTGTTTTCCGTGTGATCAATATTATTTGCAGACCTGGAACGTTGTAACTGCCATAGATATGACTTTTGGAGGTGCTATGAGATAATAAAGGTAGTTACTGTAGTATAACTGTTCTCTATGTTTCGTGTTACAGCTGTTTCAGAATATTAAATTGTAATTATTTTAGATGACGGTATCGTTAAATGAGATTCGACAGTTGTGGCGACGTTCGATTGAGTGATGGATTGTAATGATAGTTAGTCAGAAACGCTTTGTATGCAATAATCTATTCGGGTGTATGAGAGAGAGTGTTGTCATGCTCTTCAGAATTTTGTCAGGTATGAGATTATGTGGCGCGAATTTTAATGGCATGTTTTAAGATAAGGAATAAATCCACGCAATTGGTTCATACTACTTTTCTGTGAGATGAGTTAAATGAATGCTGGATAGATTATCTGTAGTATTATAGTCTCTTATGGGCATGGTATGTTATCTCTCTTGATTAAATTATTTCTATAGAATTGAATTGATTATGGGGGTCTTGAGAATGTTTCCATTTACACTTATTTTGATTTAGGTTCGTAGATTTTCGTTTGTTTTACTCGCGCAGTTACACTCGTTTTGCTTGATTGCATAATTATAATTTGATTTGAGTGCCAATTGGATTTATTTGCTTTCAATGGTGAGTATGTTGGAAATATAAATTATATTATGATTATAAATTTATCAAATATAAAATTATGTTCTTTATGATATTATACCATTAGAATCCACACACATTGTAGAAGTATGTAATCAGCATCTTAGATTTAATTTTATTTGAGAATAATCTTAGACTAATATTTTATTATTTTAATTCTTTCGAGATTTGTAAATATCTGTAGGCGGATTAGTATTACTGAGCCATAATTCATTCAATATCGAATTGATTTTTAAGTGATCGTGTACTCTATTCCATTATTTGAGTTGAAGAGAGATATTTTTTTATTTTATAGTGTTTGGCATTTCAGGTTTCTGATTGCATTTGCTTTTTGGGTTGGAGATTTTATTATTTTTTTCTATTGTTATTATATTATTCTTATTATTATTATTATTATAAATTCAGTTAATTAAATGTGAGAAGAAGCCATAGGATTCTGTAGTAGAATCTAATCTATAAAGGTTATAGAAAGATGATAATAAAAAAATTTTATATTTGATTGAGAAATTATGCACATATAAAATTTTTTTTGTTGTTGGACTTATGAAATTTATTTATTATTTTTCTATCTCTCTTTATTTAAAGTAATTAGTTCGATTATTTTTGCATTCTTTGTGAGGGGGAGATTTTGATAAATAAGTGGTTAATTAGGCTTTATAATATTAATCATAGTAACTCTCTCATATATTGAAATGTGTTTGCGATATTTATCTTTATGAGAATGAATTAATTTATATATTGAAGCTAGTATAAACTATTAGATTACGTTATTTATTTAGGTATGATTATCTTAGTCTATTAGTGATGTGACTCTTAATTTTAGTTTGATTCTGATTATTTGTGACTATATGGAATGTCATTGGATCATTGAAGTGATGTTATGTGGATATAGGATCATTATTGCATGAATTTTTGACTCTAAATAAGGAAGTTTTAATATATGGATAATATTAATTATTATGTGATTATGGTTTTTAAAATGTGGTCAGTTACACACCTCTTACTACTACTATCGGATTATTTAATATTTTATTTGTTTAAGTTATGTCTCATTGTATTTTTTAAAATTAATTTATATAATTTGATTAATTAAGATTACTTTTTCTCTGATTATTATTTTTTTTATAGACAAGATTATATATGTTAAATGTTTAATTCTACTTAAGTTGTTGTGAGTAATTTAAGGTGTATATCTATTTATTTTAATTATTTATATTATTATATTTATTTTTATTTAATTATTATTTATTTAATTATATTTATTTATTTATTATTATTAATTATATATTTTATTATTTTTATTAATATATGATTATATATTATATTAATTATTATATTATTATTATTTATTTGTTTTATTTTAATTCCTGTGTATTATTTAGTATCTAGTATGTTAAGTTAAGATTTATTTGTGTTATATAGTACGAATTTCTATGTATTTTTTGTAATAGTGATGTTATCATATATATTTAATTATTTAGGATTTATATGGGTTTTTAATTTTAAATTTATAATTTAATATTTATTTTATTTTTATATTAATTATGATATATTATTTTATTTATATTTTAATATATATATATATAATTTTTCGTTTTTTTATTTATATTTATTATTTGAATATATTTTAAATATTATTTTAATTAATTATTTTTATTTATTAATATTATTAATATTATTTTAATTATTCTTCATTATATTCATAATTCCCAATTATAATTTATTCTCAAATATTTATATTGTACTTAAAAAGTTATATATATAGTTGATCTGGACCATTCTGTTTTTATAAGGGTCCTAGTTATGATGAATCCAGTATGGAGTCCGTTATTTGAGATTGTTCCAGATTATAATGGTCAGACCAGATGGTCGGTACAAGGATTTGTGGAAGTCCAGTATTAGGAGATCTTGTTGCGGTGGGACCTAGATATTTGTTTCTTTAGCTTTGAGATCGTGTTGACCTAGTATGGAAGCGTGCTGATCCAAAACCGCGCAATTGGAGAACTTGGTGCACACACACCACAGCAATTGCGAGACTGGTGCGTGAAAATACTGTTGCAAACTATTTGTGGATCCGGTGCAAAGCTGGTGTGAGCGGTGATACCAGAGTATATTTGGTGAGATGCTCAGTGATGGTTAGTGGACATCACACTTATATTAAGAATGAAATTGGAGGGTGCTACGATATAGAACTTACCTCCTATATAATATATATAAAAGATAACGACCTATATTGGGAAGGTGCTACGTATATTCATAAAAGTGGATGTAGAGATAAAATGTGGTGGTGTATTTTATATTAAGTATATATTAATCTTTATCTGTTTATAGAGAAACAAATTTAGACTCTTTCTAGAATGAATGATTGTAAAAAAATTATACTTATGATACAATACTTTCTGGTGAG